>JAAXCT010000872.1:0-304219 GCA_012490785.1 Eragrostis nindensis
AATTAATAAAAATATGTTTAAATAGTAAGATTCTCTTTGATGTGACGAGTGTTAAAGTTTAGAGGGGGTGCGCCGAACACCCCTCAGTACCTTCCGCAGTGCGTATAGCTAGGATCCACTGAAGGAGTTTCTTCTAACCGTTGCCTTCTATTGCGTGCAAGAGCAGATGACGATGTCTGTAGCAGACCTGTAGGGAACGCAACAACAACACGGTTTCACATCATGTACACGAAAGGCATCCAGAAGCAGTGGAAAAGAAGTCGGAGACCAAGGAGCCAACGCAGCTTTTTCCATGCCGGCAGATCCGATCGGCGGCGGCCACGATTACGACAGTTCTGTCTCCATGCAGCCTCGCTGCATCCCTCCGCCTATCCAAGGCGTGGCTGCTACACGGCAATCTGCTGGCCAATTCTTGAGGAACAACGAATCAGGGAAGGAGCTGAAGAGGGAGGAGGCGGACAGAAAGTTGCAAGAGGAAGCGCCTGAAATATATGAAAAGATAAAGGAACGAACGTCATGCGGCTAGGGTTAGGTAATTGTTGATCAAGGTGTTGATGTTTGCTAGCATCTAAATCGATGGATAGCTGTTTTGTTTTTTTCTAGTAATTTCTAGGATTTACTTACAATTAATGCGGATGATTCAAAAGGAGCCACCAATTAGTTAAGAATAAATAAGATACCACGTCATTCACATGCCTTTAGTTGCTTCAGAGCATGCTCCTGATATGGAAACAAAGCACCAGAGCATCTACGCCATTACATTACTACTCTATAGGGTAGGTTATTTATCTTGAACTAGGAGCTCCTTTACTTTTTTTTTTGACGAAGTCAGTAGGGGAAACCTTAACTTATTTTTTTTAACTTTTTTTTATTCTAGCCTGGTTATTCGCTCTCACGAGGAGTTAAACTCAGGTCTGCTAGATGCTACTCAGGTGCTCTAACCATTAGGCTAGAGGCCCTTTCACAGGATCTCACTTACATTGCCCCTAAAAAACACATTTCAGGGCAGGGTCTGGGCGCAGGTTGTTCTACTAGGGTCTGACCTTACGCGAAGCAATCAGGGGTCATTAAAGCTATTTTGCGCCCTTCTTCTAAGCAATATTCAGAAAAGAAACAAGAATGTGGCCGTTGTCTTTGAGATTGCATAGAAAATATTACCTTTGATAACCACTTGATGTCAAAATCATAAGAACAAACTAGTAACCAAATAATAGTGCTAAACTATCCTTCCTCATCTTGATAACCAGCTAAACTCTATGATCCTTTAGAGTTCTTAAAGTTTCATATTTGCTCAATCCAATCAGCAATCACCTATCCCGCAACAGCATGCAGGATAATCATCTAGTTTTTTTTTTTTTTTGCGAGTAGATCATCTATTTAAAATACAAGTAATACTCCTTATAGAGAAAGATCTTCAGTGACTAACAAGAGCATTATAGTAACATGTCATGCGTTGACCTGAAGAACTCAACAAATTTACCATACCCATCAGGCTATGTTACCACAAATGCCATAAGTTAACGAAGAGTCATTAGTTGTACCAAAAGTCTTATGCAGTTAAAAAAACCTGCATAGAGAATTTATCACGCTAATTATCCAATATGTTGCTCACGTACGTTGCTAGACAACTGGCCTATACTTGTCTCCGTTCACTCAATCGTCAATTTCAATGACCAATTGACCATAGGAGCAGCCTCCACGCTAATTAATGCTATTCGAAGCTGAAACGACGCCTATAGTATTACTTGCTGGCTCCTCTTGCCGAGTTTGAAGCCAACGTTGCATCATGGGTGTTCTTGTGTTACTTTTCATCTTTCTGATATGCTTTTCCACTGTTTTCAGGCTGAACACGACAATTTGCAGAGTCTGCGGCTCTAGCCGCAGGAAAGTTCTGAACGCGGTCGTTGGTTTCAAGTCGACGGCGCAACTTTGCCAGCTTAACAATTTCCTACAACAATAAGAAAAAATAATTCAATAAATTATAGCACAATTCTATAGTAATATGGTTCCAGGTAGAGTAAAGTAAATTAAAGGTGAACATTTGGTAATAGAGTACACTGATTTTGATAAGTCTATGAGATATTTGTACAACCCGAAGGACATATATATAATGCAATGTTTTGTACTCCATGATTGTTTTCCCCGCGATGGATTAATAGCTATTGGACATGAAAATACAAGAAAAACAACAGAACATGATGATATATATGAATCTACGGGTTGATCGAGCAGCATTATATTTTATGGTCTGCACATTATTTACTTCTGGAATCATGGTACCATCATACAAATTGGAGAAGTGCCACGGATTCAAAACCAGTGCATCTGTTTCTACTGTACTACATTTATAGTCATTGCATATGAATTAGATTGCAAAGGGAAGAATTACCTCACTTTTATCATGCTCATAGCGTACAAGGAATCTACAATCACATTCAGTTGAATCGTGCCTTGTCCTCTGAATAGCTTCCACACTAGCATCACAGAAGAAAACTAGTTCTTCATTTTCCTGAGCAATGTTGCACAAAATATTTTTTTCATGTGAGACAATTGGTCTAGGGGTATAACTCAAAAATAACAAAACAAAATTAAAATGGATAGTTCCTTTGTTAATTTGGCCCTCACAGTATAACAGGACATTACTATAATTAAATAAATGAAAACCCATATCAAGTCCCTTTATAGTACATAATTGTTTATTTTTTAGCTCATTCTTAAAATAGTAGAGAACTGCTATCATATTTAATTTCTAGTTTATTTTCCTTGGCTTTGCCACAAAGTCCTGACATACATGGATATACTTGCTACATGTTATTCTATGAATGCCTATTTCATATTTCACGATCTGTTTCATTCCTGAAGTTGTCGAGTCGAGATCAATAGCAATCTTATTTTGCGTCAAACTCAGCTCCAGTATTTGCATGGGAATAAGTATATCTATGCTAATAAGATGCCACGAAATGAGATGCATGGCATCTTATTAGCATAGATATACTTATTCCCGTGCATGATACAAAATGATGGAATGAGGATAAGATAAGAAAAATATAAGAGTCATGCATGGAACAATTTTTCTATATAGAGAAGATTGATATAGATGTAACTTATTTGAGATAGAAAGGACTCAATCCACGGTTTATTCCATTATATAGGTACACGGATGTGTAGGTATCATGAGCGAAGCAAGGACTGAGTAACTTTGGCCCTTCTAGCAGAAACAAATGTACTATATATGATAACTAAGAAACAACAACGGAATTCATGGAAATATATTGTAATAATGAATTAGAACTAAGTACGCATCCAATCTCAAGTTGACACGTGTTATATGAGAGCAAGTGGGAAAGATTATTAAACATGACCTGTAAACAAAGAACCAGATCACGACAACGCACGGTAACACATTCTGTTGCTTGAAATGGAACGGAGCGCCTTTGCATATTGGACCTCGGCGGCATCATCTGTCCCATGAACTGAGCACTACCTGTGCATTCCTTCCCTGTTCTCAAGAATAATTGTTAGCAGTGATTAGAGGAAAATAAAGCGATATATACAATGATCATGGCTCTCATTTCAGACAGATACTGGAGGAAGTAGTTATGTTATTAGGAAAATATTACATTGAGGTTGCCAAGTAGATTCATGACAACACTATCCACTTGTTGTTTATCATCTGAATAACCGTCGAAAAGTCATATTAGAGTAGCAATTTATCCCTTCAAAAAGTGAATTTGGGTCACAACTTATATAGCTAAAACCGTACTAGGAAGTATAACAGCCCCAAAAGGCTGCCAAAATTAATTTGAATTGGTTTGCTTGACATGGAAGAAGCCCTTCCATGCCAAACGAAACTTTACCGGTATGAGATACAGAAATCAGCATATGTGCGCCAGGATACTGACGTATAAATAGCGTGCCATAGCGTACAGTTTTAACATCAAACTCATAATTAACACATTTCAGCACCGGTAACAAATTAATAGAGCAGAAAGCACAGAATATATTCATCCACGAATTCGTAATCAGTCAGCAATAAATTTCGTTACCAGACTCAACATCAGTCGTCACTATTAAGTGGAACTAAAAAGGAATACAACAGCCGCTGCCTCTTCCCGCCCCTGCTGTCCATCTCATCAACTACGACAAGACTCCCCCTCCGTCACCCCGCCCACCACCACACCACTGCGGCCGGCGGTGCCCCACCACCTCACCGCCCCGCTCGCCGACCGCCACCCACCACAGGGGACTGGCCTCCCTCCCGGCTTCTAGAGTCGGAGGGGAAAGGGGCCACCCCGAAAAATCCCTAACCGCTAACGGCGCTGCACGCCGGGCGTCGTCGACACGAATCTCTCGCGAGGGCGAGCGCCGGCATGGTGTTCACAAGCTGGCCGGCATGGTCTGTCGAGCTCATTAATTTGTCCTGGATACTTATCTAGATTGAGTTGCCTCCATTAAGTTCTCTCCGTTAGCGTTGTGCTTTGGATGCAATATGAGCCGTCGGATATCTAGGACGCGGGAGTCACACACAGTGCACCGTTGTAATTCCATATATGCATCCACAATTTTGTAATCAGTCGGCAACAAATTTTGTCAGTCTCTACATCTGTCGTCACAACTAAGCAGAACAAAAAAGGAATAGGTAAGATAAGGTTAAAACCATCACTTCACTTACCTGAGGAGGAGCTGCCGTGTGCAGACGGAAGAACCCTGGAGGAACTTGCCCGAAGCAGGCCGTGTGCAGACGCTGGATGCACTATCTTCGCCAGAGCGGCTTTGTTCTCCTTGGTCCGAGGTGCGTAGCGACGGTTGTGAAACCAGGTCAGCACCTGAGCCCAAACACCACACAGATCCGAGTGACACAACTGATTCCTGACAGGGAAATTCGATAGTACTGCAGGATCACCATGGATGCGGCCGGGGAGCGACGACAACAACGTACCTGCTTGGGGAGGATGACGACCTTGCCGGCACGAGCTGGGGAAGCACTGAACCTCGCCGCGAGCGCATCGATGACGTCGCTTCCTGGGAAGATGCTGCCGGTGTGCGCCCTCGCGGTGGCCTCCATCTCGGCCACCTCGGCCGGCAGGAACCGAAACTGCGGTGCCCCGTTGAGTGGTAGCCGCCCCATCCCCTCTCCGACGACGACGACAGCACTGAGACGTGGCGATGGCAGAAGGTCAGATCGGTGGCTGAATCGCCGGACGGGATGTTGCAAAGATGAGGAGCAGGAGGGATACGTTACCAGTTCTTGAGGGAGAGGACTGAGGAGCGGCCGGATATCACTCGCTTACGACGTGCACTATGACCACTGCAGTCTTATGAGTCTGTTTATGGTTTCTCTCTCTTCGCACGTGGTAAACCTGGGCGAAACTTGGAGGCACTAACCTGTGTGCCGTGGGATCCAACCAATTATTTTGGTTTCATTAGCTACAACAATTAATATGGTTTGTTGCATATAGGCATGTAGCTTACTCCAGGTACGTATGCAAATGACATAAGGTGTTTGCTCCCTCCGTCGTCCTGTTCTATTTGAAGTACTGACTTTTTTTTCATGTATTCGTTGTCCGTTTGTGACTGCTAATGTTTGCTACAATGAATGTGTACAGATAAATTTATAGTTTATGAAACAAAAAAGATGTTCAGAAGAGGAATCCAGTAGTATCATTTCACAGAAGATTATTAATTAGAGATCTGAACGGGCATATCCTATCTTGGTGGCACACATCCTTTAATGGTAATAAATCAAAAAGGCGTGAGAGAATTACCCATATTAACTAGTTTGAAATATGTGGTTTATCTCGCAAAAGTCTATTATCCGCGTGTATCAGTCCGCACGCGTAGCAGCAGAGCTGGCCGCATGTAGCTAGGCCCGCGTGCTCACGTGGGGGTGGGGCCACAAAGCGTTCTCCGCAAAAAGCCCAGGTGACGCTGGTGTTGCTTGTCCGTTTGTTGCCGCAATGAAGTGTGTGAGGACGTCCATCCGCGCACGCAATGCGTCCACGCAAAGTCTATTATCCGCGTGTATCAGTCCGCGCACGTAGCAGCGGAGCTGGCCGCATGTAGCTAGGCCCGCGTGCTCACGTGGGGGTGGGGCCGCCGAGCGTTCTCCGCAAGAAGCCCAGGTGACGATGGTGTTGCTTGTCCGTTTGTTGTCACAATGGAGTGTGTGAGGACGTCCCTCCGCATACGCAATGCGTCCACGCGCGCTCGAACGACGGTGCGTGCACCCATTCTGACAGTAACGGACAGGCCACGTAACGCGTCCGCATTCGCCCATGGCCCCATCCCACGTAGGTGCTCTCCTACGCATTTCTGATGGATGCACTTGCACACGCAGCATGCAGTCTTGTTTTCTTTAAAATCTGTGAACCAACTTACGTACAAACTCACAACATAAACTTCTACATAAACTAACGAACAAACTTTCTGTTCATTTGAGGAAGCGTGTACACAACGAACACCTCTGGCTGAAGTACTTCCGTGTGGGCTCCATGTACTTGTGGTGCTCCATCACTCTCCATAGAGTGATAAAACAAGGCGGGCCCCGCCTCGGTCCCGCGTGCCGCTCGCTGCCCACCCAGCACAAATGCGCCCGGTTGTGCGTGGATGACGAATCGCAGAGGAGATCTGATTAGTATGGGAAGGAGAGCGAGATTTCCTCGTGGCGACAAGATCGGGGGAAGAAAAAAGGCAGTAAATCAGTTATTTATAGTTTTTATTTACTTTTAATCCACAAAATCAAATGTTATTATAGTATTTCAGAATCTCTTATTCCCTATGGTCCAAGAGAAAGGAGGTGGTATCACTGTAAAAGGGTCTATATATTATAGTATTTCAAAATCTCTAGATATGGAAGCTAAGGATTTGTAATAAATGCAAAGATGCATGCCTTATCTTTGGGGTAAGCTCCTTCGTCTTCACCACATTACCTCAATTCCTCCTTAGAACATTTTAAATAACATATTAATTGTATGAGATAATAATTGCTAAAGTAGCATAACGAGTGAAGACATAAATACTCCTCGTATTCTTGGATGGAGAGGATATTATTTAAATTTTATTCCGCTTTCTTTTTTCTCCCATGTATTTTCACTAATTTGCACATCTAAACATGGAGTTCCAAGTGTCCTTGACATCGCGCATGTCATTTGCTTTCATATTTTGTCACTAGGCGAACCCAGATGGATAGTTTTATGCACTTAGTTTTTGGCCCATGACTTCCACTTTGAGGAGACATACAGATTTAGCTAAACACTCGAAATTTCTAATCCGGCTTGTCTTATAAAAAAATTTTTTTTTGCGAGGACTTCTCATAAAAAGTTAGTGCTGATCGACTGATCAGACCCTGACCCTATCTTTGTGCCAGAGTGCACAAAGTTTTTTTCTTTTTGCGAGACCCAGAGTGCACAAAGTTAACATATACATACAGGGGAGCAAAGGACTGTATCACCCACCTCCATAGCATTAGCATGCCACTGGCGTGGTATGCATTTGAGGATTCCAATGAAATCCTTTGCATCCACAAAATCCCTAAAAGTTCATTCATTTTTGTCCTTAATTCAATGCACCATGGCTCGCGCCTCCTAGTAGATATCAGCTGTACACTACAAGAGTAAGAAACTTTCCCGACAGTTCATGACAAGTGGCCAATAGTTTATAATATATCTAGTTAAAGTATATTGCTAAATTGTGGCTAATGACCTTGTTCGGAATGACATTGTTGGGAAATAAGTAATACTGTTGGGAATCGTATTCAAAAAAACCTGTCGGTAAAGATTCAAATTCTTGTAGTGCAGGTAGGTTGCTTGAAGATTTGTGCGGTAACGGACTGGTAACAGCCCTTATCCAGCGCCCCCCACCTCACCTGGTCACTCCCCATGCACTATCTATTCTCATTCATCTCTCTCTCCGCTACCTTTCTTCTTCATTGCATACGCTACAGATCGATCCAACCGATCGAGGAGGAGGGAGGAAGGCCACCGACCTGGAAATTGGCGAGATTTGGACTATATGGAGGAGGAAGGTCCATGGCCGCCCCTCAATCGCCCACCCCACCAACCCCCTCCCACCCCTCCCTACCTCGGCAGAGTAGGGTACGATTGGAGAGCCGCGTCGGCGTGGCTCTCCGGTCGTACCCTACCCTGCTGAGGCAACCTCCTAGCTCCTTGCATTTGCCTTCGCCGCCCCCTGCTCCTCCATCTCATCTCTCCGCACCTTCTCCACCCACCGCCCACGACCGCCATCGGCGGCACCCCACCGCCTCGCCACCCACCGCAGGGCTTGCCTTCTTCCCGGCTTCTAGAGTTGGAGGAGAACGGAGCCACCCTAGGAAATTTCCAACCACTAACGGTGCTGCATGCCACCATGGTCGTCCGGAGCTATCTTCTCAGGTGAGCTGTGGTCGTGATAATAAACGTTTTGTACGAATCTTAGAACCTTGCCATCTACTGGATATCTAAGACACGGTGGCCATGGTGCACGTACTATTGTATTACCGCTTCACAATCCGCAGTATATTATACTTCTTAACCTACCTCAGTAGTATTAATACGCTTTCTAAAACAGGGCGATAAGCGCTCCCCATCACTACATACAACATAACCCAAACAAGATGCACGGCCGGAAACTCTGATCTCGTCACGCCGTCACCCCAACCTCCGGTTCATCGGCTGAGTCTCGGAGTCGCCGGAGCCGCCGTACTCCCTGGACTGCTCGAACTCCCCGGTGTACTCCTCGGAGGCGAAGGCGGTGAGCCGGAGCTGCTGGATGGCCGCCTCGTGCTTCCCGGAGCCGTACACCCGGCTCTGCCCGACCTTCACCCCGTTGCTGAGGTCCGACATGCCGCCGGCGTCGTCGTCCAGCGCCCGCATCACCTGCACCATGCGCGGGCGCTTCGGCGCCGAGTGCCGCACGCACGCCGCCGCCGCCTCCACCATCACCGTCATCTCCGCCCGGTTGTACGCGCCGTCCAGCCGAGGATCCACCAGCTCGTCCAGATCGCCGGTCTCGACAGCGTCAGCGAGGACCGGCCTTGCCTGTTGTGCCACAATGAGCAAGCGTCAGCAGTGTGGGATACGACTAAAAGTTATTGTTGATTCGGTCTGTGTACCCACCCATTCGACGAGGCTCTCCTCCCCCAGCGCGCGCGTCTGATCGACCGGCTTCCGCCCCGTGATGAGCTCCAGCAACACTACGCCAAAGGAGAACACGTCTGATCTGTCCGTCAGCTTCCCGCTCGACGCGTACTCAGGTGCAAGGTACCTATTTCATTGATCAGAAAAATACATTATTGGAGGTGCAAAGGGAGCAGATTTTGCATACCCCGATCCTGATGACAGTGAGGAAAAGAAGGAATTGAATTAATATGAACCGTACCCAAATGTCCCCATGATGCGAGTGGAAACATGCGTGTTCGTGTCGTTGGAGAGCTTGGCTAGCCCAAAATCTGCAACCTGCGTGGATGGCAAGCTGTTACGGGATTGGAACGTGTAGTAGAAATCCGAAATTTCCAAGAGAAGACGTTGTTGGATCCTCAAGGGTCATTCTTGCCTGTGCTTCGAAGGAGTAGTCCAACAGAATGTTAGCCGACTTGATGTCCCTGTGGATGATCCGCGGGTGACCTTGAAATTAGATCACACAAAGCAGATCACGATTTGTTCGATCAGATAAACGTTATTACACTAGCAGCCAGCGGGAACATAACAGTATTGATCATAAGAACTTATTATGGAACAAACATACAATCTTCATGTAGATACGCCAATCCCTTAGCCGCGCCGATGGCGATTCTGAGCCTTGTCGGCCACTCCATCACCGGCACGCCGCGGCCTACATAAAGCAATTAACGGTCCATTATTCATCCATGGAGTGACATTAAAAAACCTTGGAGCTCAGCTCACAGCATTTCGCAACAAATGTGTACTGCCTTGCGTAAATCCTTCCTTACATACCGTGCAGATGGTGCTCGAGGGTGCCGTTGGGGACGAACTCGTAGATGAGCATCCTGTGGTGCGCCGCGACGCAGTACCCGACGAGGGAGACGAGGTGGCGGTGGTGCACGCGGCTGATGATCTCCACCTCCGCCTGGAACTCGCGCTCGCCCTGGCCGCTGCCGGCCTTGAGCTGCTTGACGGCGACGCACTTGCCGTCGGCGAGCCACCCCTTGTACACGCACCCGAACCCGCCCTCGCCGATCACGTTGTCCCGGGAGAAGTTGCTCGTGATGCTCGTCAGCTCCTCGTAGCTGAAGGACGACTTGGAGCCCGGCGGCTCCATGCTGCCGGACTGGTAGTAGCCTCCTCCTCCTCCGTCCGGGGCCGGCCCGTAGGAGAAGCCCGCGGAGGCTCCCGGCGGCGGAGGATACAGCACGCCGGACTGGTTGGGGCCGCCTAGCTGACCCGAGTACGTGTAGTAGTTGCCATCTACACAGCCCGCAGCATGGACTGAATTAGTAGTGGCATATTGCAGCATTTCTATGAAAGAAAATCATGTACAAGGTAAGAATTTTTGCATGCGTGTGATATTGATTAATTACCGCTGTGATAGACTAGGCCGTCCATCGACCGCTTCTTCTTCCTCCTCGACACGACCAAGAAAACGGCTACCACAACGAACATCAAACCTGTGATGGTTGCGCCGGCGATGGCGGCAGCTATGTGGGTCGTGCCGGCTCTCGATGAAGCCAAAGATGACTGTGATGTACCGTCGGTGCTCGTCGAAGAACCACCGCCGCCGTTGGACATGCCCGACGAACCAGTCACCTGGCTGCCAGCGGCATTGGCTACTTGGGATGAAGGTGTGGAGCCAGGAAGGTTAGCAGTCGTCACGGAGGAACCAGGCGAGATGGCCACTAACCCGGGCGGCGGCAGCGCACCCGGTTGACCGTTGGAGGAGGCAGGGACAGGGACGAACACCACCGTGTGGTTTGCTGGAGCAGGAGGTGATGGACTAGAAGGTGTCGGACTACGAGGAGAAGGCTGTGAATTACTTGATTCATCATTGCTGTTACTCCTCTGTGGCGGCGACGGGGACGAACGAGGCGGCGGCTCTCTCGCCGAGGATGACGATGACTCGCCTGACTCTGTGGGAGGGGCCTGAGAGGACGATGGAGACGAAGGAGGTGGAGGAGAAGGCGAGGAGCCTCCCGATCGTTGCGGAGGCGATGATGATGACGACGACGACGATGACGACGATGACGACCTGCCAGGTGGTGGTGAAGAGTTGGAATTGTCGCTGTTTGGAGAAGAGTTAGAATTGCCATTGTCTGGAGAAGATTTAGAAGGTGGAGACGGTGGCGGTGAAGATTTAGAACTGCCACTATTGGATGAAGATGGGGGTGGGTTCGGTGATGGCTGCGACGATGGTGAAGGTGACGAACGAGATGTTGGAGGGCTTTCCGAAGGGGAAGGAGGGCTAGGAGAAGATGATGAGTCTTCTGAATCTGATGGCGAGGTTGATCTGGACCCTCCAGAGCTTGAAGATGGAGGTGGGCTAGACTCACCTTTCGAATTAGGGGGCGATCTTGAGCTTGATGATGAGCTTGAACTTGAACTCGGCGACTGAGGGGTGCCCTTGGAATCGTTGGAGTCATCACTTCCATTTTCTTTTCCGGGCGATGAAGAACTCGGCGATGGGGCTATATTTGACATGGTTTCGTTATTGTCTGCGCCTCCTTTGATAGTTGATCAAAGATTATATCTGCTACCTCAATCGAGTAAATCATCAAGCAGCCTCTCCTTGCAATGCCCAAATTTCCCTCTCCCTTCCGTTCCTTTGGGCTTGGATATGACCTGCAATGCCCAAACTTCTTTCTCCCCATTCTTTGCTAGTGCAACTCCTCATCTACCATCTTAGTGAAATTAAGCACGTCTATAAAAGAGCTGTGCTGATCCTGAACAACAACCAACACAAGCTCGATTTCACCTCGCATCCGAGAAAATGCAACAAGAGATTTTTCTTGTCGAAACAGAACAAAAAGAAAAGTGAGACAAAAATTGTAACTCTAACCCGGAGGCTCCGGAAGAGGTGAATCAAACGCCAAAGAATTCGAGGATCAGGGGACGCCGCCAGGGCAGCATGAAGACCCAACCTAATTAAAGAAATGGTTATAATATATATAGACATTTCAGTTCTTAGCCGCAAAGCAGCAACATGGAACGGCTCGAAAGTAGGCGGAAAAATAGCCTGAACTTTGTTATTGTTACTTCTATATTTGGCTCCGAATCTCTTCCACCGTACGTCCAATGCCTCTCAAGAAAATACAGAGGGATTGATTCTCCATGGGCTAGTACTCAATTTTTAGATAATGGGAAAAAAAGCATCCCGGCCTTTGCCTCACTAGGAGGTTACAGCCGTCTTATTACAAATCAGCAGCACTTCCGTCTGCCCGAATCGAAATGGTAAAACGCACACAGCAAAGAACATAGAGTTTGGATATCTGGAATTATTAATAACAAAGTCTATTACTAAAACTCCATCCATAGTGTGCGTAGATTTCCATGGCCAACACCTCCAAGCGTCGGCAAGCATCTCTCATGACCTCTACATCTTCATCATTTTGTTGCAGCTGTGACCAGAACCGCAACCAGTGAGTCCCCCTGAATAGTACATGCATATAAGTTTTCATAGGTGTCTTGTCAAAAACAATATCATTTCTACTTAGTGTCGTACCCCATTTCTGAAGTACTTAGTGTTTACCGTGCTCTCAGTTGAGCGAGGGAAAGAGCAGTGAGGTACCGACGACGGAGACGGCGGACGGCGGGGCTAGGGTTCAAGGGATCTCCACCTGCAAGTCACGGCTGCGCCAAAGGAGAGCACCAGCGTGTCAAGCAAGCGAAGGGGATGCTAGATGTGGAAGAAGTCGACGTCGGGACTCACTGGAGAAGAAGAGGGAGCTCACCGGAGTTCTTGCCGGAATTGAGCGAGAAAAGGGGAAAAGAACAGTAGAGAGCTCGGGAGTGGATGGAGATGGAAATGAAATGAGAGAGGGAAGGAGAGGGTCTGCCCTTTGCTTTATAGGCGGCAATGGCGGTTCGAGAGGGGCGCAAGGTCGATTTTGCCGGCGAGAAATATCTCGCCGGACTGGAGCTCGACGCGACGCGCTGAGGCGGTTCGCGAGCTTCGATGATCGGCGGTGACGCGCGAGAGGAGCTTCTGCAGTGCTCGGGACGCGACGGAGCGAGGGAAGGAGCGACTGTGGCTGACGACGCGGAGTGGAGTTCGTCGGGCGTCGGGAAAACGTAGGGCGTGCGTTAAGTAAGGGAGAGAGGACGATAGGACAGAGCAGGGAAGGCGATTTGGCGCGCACGTGTTGAATGCGAGCTTCGCTGTGGCTGGGACATGACGGAGGCGGCGAGGGGGCACGCCGGGATGGGCACGCGCGTGATTGGCGCCGGCGACGCGAGGTAGACGATGGGGACGCGGGTCCCACCTGTCAGCGTCTCGGCGAAAAAGAAAAGGGCGCGGCGCTGGGCTGGTGCGGGTGATGTGGGCCGGGAGCGGGGCGGCCCACGCGGGAGAGAAAAGAGAGAAAGGAGAGAGCGGCGCGACTGGGCCGAGCGGCTGCTGGGCCAGGCGCGGGAGAGAAAGGAAGAAGAGAAGGGCTGGGCCGGCGGGAGGAAAAGAGAAGAGGGCGGCCCGATAAAAAGATAGGTTTGATCTTTTGCTGGATTTTAGATTTGAATGAATTTCAAATTCATTCAAAAGAAAGGATTGAAACCAACACTCAAACAAATCAAGAAAAACGCGAAAGTGCACATGGTGACTTTTAGGCACGGTTTAAAATTCAAAATCTTTTGGTTTCGCTACTAACTAAAGCTAGTAAATTGATTTTAATTGGAAAAATTTTTAAAAAGTTCAAATTTTTAGTGATTTTTGGCAACGGGCAAAAACGCGGGTCGCTACAACCTACCCCACTTAAAGAGAATCTCGTCCCCGAGATTCCAGCTCTTCCTCGAAAAGGTAAGGAAACTCTCGCTTGAGGTCATCTTCTCTTTCCCATGTTGCCTCTGCTTCGGTGTGATTACTCCACTGAACTCGACAAAACCTTATAGCATTTCTCCTTGTTAGTCGAGTTGCCACATCCAAAATTTTAATTGGCCTTTCCTGATATCTTAAATCAGGCTGTAAGTCCATCACTTCTGGAGGGACTATTTCTTCTGGCTTTCTCAGGCATTTCTTTAACTGTGACACATGGAAAACATCGTGCACATGTGCCATTTCTTCGGGAAGCTCGAGGCGATATGCCACGGCTCCTATCTTCTTAAGTACCTTGAAAGGTCCAATATACCTCGGTGCCAACTTTCCTTTTATCTGGAATCTCCTGGTTCCTCGAATCGGTGACACTTTGAGATACACATAATCTCCAACTTCGAAGCTCAAATCTCTGCGTCGGGTATCAGCATAACTTTTCTGTCTGCTTTGAGCTGCTTTTAAATTTTCCCTGACCAGAGCTACTTTCTCTTCTGCATCCCTGATAACTGCAGGTCCGAAGAAAGAACGTTCTCCAACTTCTGACCACATCAGCGGGGTTCTGCATTTTCTGCCATACAGTGCCTCAAATGGTGACATCTGTAAACTGGCCTGATAACTGTTGTTATATGAGAATTCTGCAAAGGACAAGCTTTTCTCCCAATCTTTTCCATAGGTTAGTACATATGCTCTCAACATGTCTTCCAGGATTTGATTCACCCTTTCTGTCTGACCATCGGTTTGTGGATGGTATGCTGAACTGTAATCTAGTCTTGTTCCGAGCAAATTATGCAAACTTTTCCAGAATATCGAAGTAAACTGTGTGCCTCGATCTGACACTATTCTGCGAGGAACTCCATGCAATTTGAGCACATTGTCTATGTACAGTTGAGCATAATGATTTCCTCTGTACACTGTCTTCACAGGAATAAAGTGTGCCACTTTTGTTAGTCTATCCACAATAACCCATATGGAATCATATCCTTTTTGGGTACGGGGTAACCCTATGATGAAATCCATACTGATCTCATCCCATTTCCACTCTGGAACATGGAGGGGTTGCAACAATCCTGCAGGTCTTTTATACTCCGCCTTTACTCTGCTACAGATGTCGCAACGAGCAACAAATTCTGCTATGTCTCTTTTCATTCCTGACCACCAATATTTCTGTTTTATATCCATATACATTTTGGTGCTTCCAGGATGAATAGAATATGCTGAGTTATGAGCTTCATCCATAATCAGCTCCTGATATCCACCAGTTTTCGGTACACAAACTCTATCCTTGTACCATAGGGTACCCTGATTATCCACTCGAAATCCAGGGGCTTTATCCAACCCTGTCATTTTCTTTAGCTCATTTATTTCTTCATCTGACTCTTGTGCTGCTCTAATTTGCTTTTCCAGAGTTGGTTCCACACATAAGGTATTTAGACTGCCTGGCTTAGCAAAGTGGAGATTCAATTGTTTGAATTCTTCCACAAGCTCAGGGCTTCGTCTCCGCATTTTAATCCCATTATTCTGAGATTTGCGGCTTAAAGCATCTGCAACCACATTTGCCTTTCCGGGATGGTAGTGAATTTCTAGGTCATAATCCTTTATTAATTCCAACCATCTTCTCTGTCTGAGGTTTAAATCCGGTTGCGTGAAAATATATTTCAGGCTCTTATGATCCGTATATATTTCACATTTATTGCCAATCAGATAATGCCTCCAAATTTTGAGAGCATGCACAACTGCTGCTAGCTCCAGGTCATGAGTGGGATAATTTTGCTCATGTGTTTTCAACTGCCTTGATGCGTATGCAATCACTCTGTCGTCCTGCATAAGCACACATCCCAATCCTTGTCGAGATGCGTCGCAATATACGACAAAATCTCGGTGTATGTCTGGTAAGGCCAACACTGGGGCTGTGGTCAACTTTTTCTTTAATTCCTGAAAACTTCTCTCACAAGCTTCTGTCCATTTGAATTCTTTTCCCTTCTGTGTCAAAGCTGTCATTGGTCTTGCGATTTTTGAGAAACCTTCAATAAATTTGCGGTAATAACCAGCTAGACCAAGGAAACTCCGAACTTCTGTCACGGTGGTTGGTTGCTTCCAATTAAGGACTGCCTCAACCTTGGCTGGATCCACTGATATTCCTTCTTCTGTCAGTATGTGACCAAGAAATGCCACTTTATTTAACCAAAATTCACATTTACTGAACTTGGCATATAATTCATGAGCTCTTAATTTTTCTAACACAATCCTCAAATGCTGCTCATGCTCTTCTGCACTTTTGGAGTAGATAAGTATGTCGTCAATGAAAACAACGACAAACCGATCTAACTCCTCCATAAACACCTTATTCATCAAATTCATGAAGTATGCGGGTGCATTTGTTAATCCAAATGGCATCACTGTGAACTCATATTGACCATATCTGGTGACAAATGCTGTCTTGAGAATATCACTTTCTCTGATCTTTAGCTGATAATACCCAGATCTTAAATCAATTTTTGAGAAATACTTGGCTCCTTTCAATTGATCAAATAAATCATCGATCCTGGGCAGTGGATATTTATTCTTGATAGTGACTTCATTTAAAGAGCGGTAATCTATGCACATTCTGAGACTGCCATCTTTCTTTTTAACAAAAAGAACAGGTGATCCCCATGGTGATGAGCTTGGTCTAATAAATCCTTTTTCCTGTAACTCTGCTATTTGTGCTTTCAATTCTGCTAGCTCAGTTGCTGCCATTCTATACGGTCTCTTTGCTATTGGAGCTGTGCCGGGAATAAGGTCAATGATGAACTCTATGTCTCTGTCAGGTGGCATGCCTGGCAATTCTTCTGGAAACACATCAGGATATTCACAAACCACTGGCACTTCCTCCAACGGTCTTGCTTCCATATTATGAACCATAGGTGCAACTTTTGACCTTTTTGGTTCACATACCACTTTAATTCCTTTGTGGTTTACCAGGGTGACTTTCCTGGTGTCACAGGCTATATTACCTTGGTGCTTACTCAACCAGTCCATCCCGAGGATAACATCTATCCCCTGGGATTCTAGGACTACTAAGTTCGCTAGGAACTCTACCCCACTTAAAAGGATCTTAACCCGTGGGCATCCCAAATAACTTTTGGTCTCGGCCCCGGGAGTCCGAATTATCAGGGGTTGTTTTAGCATGACAGTTGGCAAACCATTCGCAGCAACAAACTTCGAAGAAACAAACGAATGCGAAGCTCCAGAATCAAACAGAACGGTTGCAAGAATGGAGTTGACAAGATACTCACCAAGAACGACATCAGGAGTGTCCTCAACTTCATCTGCATTAATGTGATTAACTTTTCCTCGACCGAAGGATTGATTATTCCTCCGCTGCTGTCCAGAGGGTTGCTGTCCACCACGACCATTTCCAGACGCTGCAGTTCTGGCACTGTTTGGTTGATGCTGCTGAGTAGGAGCATTATTCTGGCTCAGATAGGGACATCTAGCGATCATGTGACCAGGCTCACGGCAGTGAAAGCAAGTCCTTTTGTCATTGTTGTTAGGCTGAACAACACTAGAACTGCTCCTCTGCTGACCACCAGAATTTTGACTGCGATATGATGGTGCTGAGTTTGGTTGATTGGACGCTGAGGTCCTATACTGCATGGTAGACTGATATTTTGGCTTCTGAAAATTATTATTAAACCTTGGCTTCTGATTTCTCTCCTGCTGCTTAAACTTTTGCGCATTGATTTTGCGCTTCCTATCATGATCGATGTGAGAGCGGGCATCTTCCAATAAAAGTGCACGGTTCATGAGAGTGTTGAAATCAGGATAAATATGAGTGACCAATTGCACTTTCAATCCAGGGTTAAGTCCCTTTCTGAAACGATCCTGCTTCTTCTTGTCAGTGTTAACATCATCAGGGGCATATCGGGCCAATTTCATGAATTTCCGAATATACTGATTTACTGTCATCGCTCCCTGCTTCAGAGAGCGGAATTCATCAGCCTTCATTTCAATCACACCTTCTGGGATGTGATACCTCCTGAACTCCTCCTGGAATTCCTCCCAGGTAATAGCATCTGCATTCTCTGCACCCTCACGGTAATTATCCCACCATTCTCCTGCTGCTCCCTTGAGCTGGTGAGATGCCAGAAGGACTTTTTCTCTGTCATCAGCATTCACCAAGTGCAATTTCTTGGTGATATCACGCAGCCAATCATCAGCTGCCAGAGGATCCTCCTCAGTACCCTCGAAGGTCGGGGGCCTGAGTCTCATGAATTCTGACATTTTACTCTGCTGGCCGGGAGCTCTGTCCATGAGTCCTTGTGCAATGATCTCCATTAGGCGAGTCTGATTATCCATTACTGCCACCAGGTTGGTGACTGGTGCTGCGGGTATTCTTCCACCTCTTCCACCACCTCTTCCACCACCTCTTCTACCACCTCTTCCACGGTTCTGTTGTCCTTCATTTCTGTTCTGGTCATCATTTTCTCCAACCTCATCCTGCACTTCTTGCTCATTTTGACTTACTTCATCCTCCTGGTGATCATGCTCAATGTCGTGTCTGCCTCCATCTCTACCTCCTCCTCTACCTCTGCCACGCTGATTATTATTTCCTCCTCTACCACGTCCACGTCCTGCACGGTGGATGTCATCCTGATCATCATTTTGAGCATTACGCTCTCGGCGTTGACGCTGCTGAATTCTGGCAGATCTTTTAGGAGGCATCTGATGGAGAGATTTGCAAAAAGGTGAGATAAGACACTCGGGCGACTAACTAAACTACGAGGCAAAACTACAAACTACGAGGCAAAACAAACAAGATAAATGGAAAAGAAATTCCAAAGATCTTGCAAGCACACATACAAAATAAAACCAGCATCATTACATCATTACAGCAAGCCTATTCACAATAACAGGGTTCGATCATACATACCCAAGTCCTTTTATTTATATACAAGGACTCGACGATCTACGACTCAACCACAGGGCGACTCTGACTCGAAACTACCGAGACACACTACTGACACACCTGACACTACTAGACACCACGACTCTAGGCAACAGCTGCCACTACTAGCTGGCAAGGCTACTCCACGGCTCCAACTCTGCTGCTCAGGCGTCGAAGCCACGGTCCTGGCGCCACTCAGCGTAGAGGTCGAACGGGTCCTGGGTGAGGTCGACGGTGCCGGTGCTGATCAGCCTGTAGTACTCGTCGAGGTCCACGTCTCCAACAAGGCGAGGTCCTGCTGGTGCCTCCTGTGCGGGCGAGTCGATCACCACAAACTCGTCCATATCCATCTCATCGTCAGTACCAGTGAGATCGATGATGTTATCCGCCACCGACTCACTCCCTGACGACACGTCCACGACTGGCTCGTCCTCCATCGGCTCCTCCTCAGAGTCTCCGACGGTCTCAAGGGCGGCCTCAAGCTCTGCTGCCCAACGGGCAAGCTCCTCTGAGTCGTCTGCCGGCTCAACCTCAGGGGAGTCCACGGTAGTGTCTGAACCTGTACGTGTAGTGGAGTCCTCCTCCGTGTCGGTCGGACAGGCGTAGTGGTAGTGTCCGTGCGGTCCTCCTGTCCTCACTGTGAAGTGGCGGCGGGGTCCTCCGTGCTCCTCGTGGCAGTACCTGTAGTGGCTGTTGAGCTTACGGATCAGGTACATCGCATCCTCCTCCCAGAAACGACGGGTGTAGTCCAGGGTCCACTGCAGGCGGTCTCTCTCAGCCTGGCAAGCAGCGAGCTGAGTCTGTGCCTGCGCAAGCTGAGCTCGAGTCTCTGCCAGACGGCGCTGGTCCTCGCCCCACCTCTCGGCAGTCTGCTCGAGAACGCGGGCGGTCTGGGCGCGCTGCGCCTCCAGCTGGTCAAGCTCCTGACGAAGGGCCTCCATCTGTTCAACAAAATGTTGAAAAGACGGGTAAGTACCGGTGAATATAATTTTATAAATAGAAACAAGGTAAGGGAGATTTTATAAAATAAATCTTTACAAAATATCGCACTCTTCTCACTCGATTTCAACCTATGGTTTGGCCTACGGACAAGCATCGCTCTGATACCACTCTGTCGTATCCCATTTCTGAAGTACTTAGTGTTTACCGTGCTCTCAGTTGAGCGAGGGAAAGAGCAGTGAGGTACCGACGACGGAGACGGCGGACGGCGGGGCTAGGGTTCAAGGGATCTCCACCTGCAAGTCACGGCTGCGCCAAAGGAGAGCACCAGCGTGTCAAGCAAGCGAAGGGGATGCTAGATGTGGAAGAAGTCGACGTCGGGACTCACTGGAGAAGAAGAGGGAGCTCACCGGAGTTCTTGCCGGAATTGAGCGAGAAAAGGGGAAAAGAACAGTAGAGAGCTCGGGAGTGGATGGAGATGGAAATGAAATGAGAGAGGGAAGGAGAGGGTCTGCCCTTTGCTTTATAGGCGGCAATGGCGGTTCGAGAGGGGCGCAAGGTCGGTTTTGCCGGCGAGAAATATCTCGCCGGACTGGAGCTCGACGCGACGCGCTGAGGCGGTTCGCGAGCTTCGATGATCGGCGGTGACGCGCGAGAGGAGCTTCTGCAGTGCTCGGGACGCGACGGAGCGAGGGAAGGAGCGACTGTGGCTGACGACGCGGAGTGGAGTTCGTCGGGCGTCGGGAAAACGTAGGGCGTGCGTTAAGTAAGGGAGAGAGGACGATAGGACAGAGCAGGGAAGGCGATTTGGCGCGCACGTGTTGAATGCGAGCTTCGCTGTGGCTGGGACATGACGGAGGCGGCGAGGGGGCACGCCGGGATGGGCACGCGCGTGATTGGCGCCGGCGACGCGAGGTAGACGATGGGGACGCGGGTCCCACCTGTCAGCGTCTCGGCGAAAAAGAAAAGGGCGCGGCGCTGGGCTGGTGCGGGTGATGTGGGCCGGGAGCGGGGCGGCCCACGCGGGAGAGAAAAGAGAGAAAGGAGAGAGCGGCGCGACTGGGCCGAGCGGCTGCTGGGCCAGGCGCGGGAGAGAAAGGAAGAAGAGAAGGGCTGGGCCGGCCGGGAGGAAAAGAGAAGAGGGCGGCCCGATAAAAAGATAGGTTTGATCTTTTGCTGGATTTTAGATTTGAATGAATTTCAAATTCATTCAAAAGAAAGGATTGAAACCAACACTCAAACAAATCAAGAAAAACGCGAAAGTGCACATGGTGACTTTTAGGCACGGTTTAAAATTCAAAATCTTTTGGTTTCGCTACTAACTAAAGCTAGTAAATTGATTTTAATTGGAAAAATTTTTAAAAAGTTCAAATTTTTAGTGATTTTTGGCAACGGGCAAAAACGCGGGTCGCTACACTTAGCCAGATAGCCCAGCATAAAGCTGCAACACCCACAAGTAGTTGTTTCTTGAGTTTAGCACCTATACCATTTAGCCAACCCCCAAACATATGTGAAATGCTATGAGGCGATTGTA
The DNA here is from genome assembly GCA_012490785.1 of Eragrostis nindensis. Lineage (NCBI taxonomy): Eukaryota > Viridiplantae > Streptophyta > Magnoliopsida > Poales > Poaceae > Eragrostis > Eragrostis nindensis. Next base: position 21,372 of record JAAXCT010000872.1, read on the forward strand.
AATCAAAACAAAAAAAAACTAGTATCCAAATAAATCTAGCATAGTGGCATTCAATAAATAAGTGTTGAATAGTTTCATTCGTTGAACAAAAACAACATTTCTTATTACCATGCCAATTACGTCTAGCTAGATTATCCTTGGTTAAGACTACACCTTTCTTTAGATACCACATGAAAATCTTAATCTTGAGAGGTGCTTTCATCTTCCAAATATTTCTATTATGAATTACATTACTATTGTTCAAAAGTGCCTTATACATAGATTGCACATTAAAAAGGCCTGTTGGTGTGAGATTCCACCTGAACACATCTTTATTATCAACAAGCTGAACATGTGCAATTCTAGCAACCAAGTTATGCCAAAGTATTAAGTTCTGACCAATCAAGACTCTTTTAAAAGAGATATTGAGGGGACAAGTACTAGACACAGAATCAACAGTCGCATGTTTCTTTCGAACAATGTTAAATAGAGACGGGTATTGTTCACGCAAGGTAAAATTTCCTATCCACTTATCCTCCCAAAATCTAATTTGTTGGCCATTATTTAAAACAAAGCTACCTAGATTTAAGAAGGTATTTTTCACTTTCATCAAGCCCGCCCAGAAGTGTGAATCTCCAGGTTTCCTCTCAACCTGTGTTAAAGTTTGGTTCTGTAGGTATTTTGTCCTAAGCATATCTTGCCATACTCCATCCTCATTAATAAGTTTTAAGAGCCATTTGCTCAGTAAACATTGATTCTGTACATCAATGTTCTGGATTTCTAACCCCCCCTAATTCTTTAGGTTGGCATAGAATACTCCATCTAGCAAGTCTATATTTCTTCTTATGCCCTTCACCTTGCCAAAAAAACCTCGATCTATAGTAATCCAACTTTTCAAGAACTCCCCTAGGGACTTCAAAGAAGGATAACATAAACATAGCAAGGCTAGTTAATACCGAATTAATTAAAACCAAACGGCCACCAACCGACATTAGCTTTCCTTTCCAGCTACTTAGTTTATTCTCAAATTTTTCCTCAATAATTTTCCAATCACTGTTACTTAATTTCTTAAAGTGCATTGGAATCCCCAAATATCTAAATGGATAAGTTCCCATCTGACATCCAAAAAGTTGAGAGTATTGTGCTTCGTGGTCCCTGGCCTGACCAAAGCAAAACACCTCGCTTTTGTGGAAATTTATTTTAAGACCTGACAATTGTTCAAAAGCACACAAAAGTAGTTTCATATTTGTGGCTTTTTCAATATCATGGTCCATAAATATGATTGTGTCATCAGCATATTGTAGTATAGATAGGCCGCCATCTACCAAGTGAGGAACAAGGCCCTCGACCTGTCCATCCTCCTTTGCTCTATTAATGAGGACGGCCAACATATCTACTACAATATTGAACAAAATAGGAGATAGGGGATCCCCTTGTCGTAGACCTTTAAATGTTCGAAAATTATTTCCAACTTGAACGTTTATTTTTATACCCACATGCCCTCCCTGAATAAAAGCATTAATCCAGTCAATCCACTTGCTGGAAAATCCTTTCATTCTCAGAGTTTGCTGCACAAATGACCATTTAACTTTGTCATATGCTTTTTCAAAATCAATTTTGAATATTACACCACTTTGTTTCTTCCTATGCAGTTCATGAATTGTTTCATGTAAAACAATCACTCCCTCCATGATATTTCTTCCTGGAATAAACGCAGTTTGTGTAGGACTAATCACTTTTTGAGCTACCATAGTAATTCTATTCGTAGCCACTTTTGTGAATATTTTAAAGCTACATTCAACAGGCATATAGGTCTGTATTGTTGGATCTTCTCTGCCCCAACACATTTTGGCAGGAGGATGATGGTCCCAAAATTTAGACTGTACAGTGGCAGTGTGCCCTTATGGAATTCATTAAATAAAGCCATGAGGTCCACCTTAATGGTGTCCCAAAAGACCTGATAGAATTCAGCAGGGAAACCATCTGGCCCGGGTGCTTTATTATGCTCCATCTGGAAAATTGCTGTTCTGACCTCCTCTTCAGTGAACACACTTGTTAACGCTTCATTTTCAAAGTTAGTTACTTGCGGAATATCATCTATATGAGACTCATCCAGACTGAAGCTATTGTTATCGGGAGGACCAAAGAGACCCTTATAATAGGAAGTAATGTACTTTTTCAGTTCATTATCACCATTTATAATTTGATCTCCATCCCGTAACTGGAATATTCTAGTCTTTCTATGTTTTCCATTCGCCACGAGCTGAAAATACTTGGTGTTTGAGTCACCTTCCAGTAACTCCTTAACCTTAGCTCGTTGGTACCATTTAACTTCCTCCTCTCTCAACATATGAGCTAGTCTGTTTTGAAGATACTGCTTTATGTCTAGCTCTTGTTGTGTTAGCAACGTTGTTTCTGCCTTCTTGTCCAGCACATTCAATTTGTCTAGAATGTCTTTTTTTTCTTTCTTATATATCCCAATGATATTTTTAGCCCATCCCCTAAGATATTGGCGTAGACAGCGTATTTTGGCCTGCCATCTTTCCATAGGAGTATTGCCATTTTGTTCGTTTGTCCATAACTCCTTCACTATTTCGGTGAAACTATCACGTAATAACCATCCCAATTCGAACTTGAATAGTGATTGTTGGTTATACATAGAGGCATCTCCCGAATTTAATAATAAAGGAGTATGATCAGAAATATCTCTAGACAAAGCCGTGACAGTCGATAGCGGGTACTTTTGCTCCCATTCCGTACTGACCAGAATTCTGTCTAGTTTTTCATAGGTGGGATCTTGAAGGAGTTTGCCCATGTGAATTGTCTCCCTGACAATTCTATTTCTTTTAAATTTAAGCCATCGATTACAGCGTTAAAAAGAAACGGCCATCGATGGTCAAAATTGTCTTTATTCTTTTCTTTTGGGCTTCTCATAATATTGTAGTCACCACCAATTAGAATTGGAAGGTTTTCATGGCTACACATGTGAACCAATTCCGCCAAGAATTGTTCCTTTAAGTCTTGTTGTGCAGGTCCGTAGACCACCACAAGTGCCCATTTGAAGTCGTCATTTTTATTACATAAATAGAATTTCACATAAAAGTCTCCTTCATCGATAGCTCCAATATCATATACATCAAGGTTTACACCCAAGAGGATCCCACCAGAGCGACCTCTAGGCTCCTTGCAGTGCCAAATAAAGTTACGACCCCCACATAAGTTTTTAAGAAAGGGATCAGTAAAATTTCTTCGGATAGTTTCTGAAATCGCAATGAAGTTCAGGTTATGCTCCTTTGTTAAATCGGTGACAAACCTGTGTTTTTTTAGGTCTTTAAACCCAGCACTATTCCAAAATATTCCTTTCATTTTTACCGTTTGATTTTCTAGTCTTCTGTTTTCCTTTTCCTTTCTTATCCTTAGTACTGTTATGAGACGAGGTAGTATGAGACATAACAATATGCTCACTACCCGTATCCATAACCTCATCCATGATATCAGTACACAGATGATTAAGGATAAATCTATCCATTTCCTCTTCGTCAGCGAACTCTTTTTCCTCTTTACCAAGTATCAAGGTTTTTACATCTGTTATTTCCCCCGCACTAATTCTATTCCTTTCTATCATTTTCATATGAGTAATTAAAGTGACAACTTAAAAAAAAAACTGCCACAAACTTCCACTTACCCATCAAATTGGTACTCAAATATATACTATTCCTTAAATACACTCATGTAATCGATGCACAGATCCACCAAAACCATTCAAGTGTAATGACACATGCTAGAATTGTTCCAAAATACAAATCGTTTCCAAGGAACTTCATTGGATTTCTAGAAGCCAAATCCTTCGTCTTGAAGGACTTTATTGGCAAGTTCTCTACGAGATTTAAATGTTTTCCAATTTCACAAACCTTTCTACTCAGCTACCACAAAAACAATTGCCTCTGGTGACATAGGCCATACTTCTATACCCCATGATATCTAGAAGAGACATATTCCAACTAGAATATCACAAGTACCAAAACATTCTAGATGTTCTGATGAGCTGCACATTTTCTGATGAACAAGTAAACGAAAGGAAGAAACGTGTCATGGCTGCATTGCTAGTCCAGCTTGATTTTCAGACAATAAAAAAGACTGCTGCTCCAATTTCTGTTAAATGCAATGTAAACATGCTACTACAAACCAGTCCACGCAATAACTTTTACAAACTATGCTAAAAGGTGTAATTGGCATATTACCTTAAAGAAAGAAAGCTACTCTTTCAGGGTAAACAAGCAAAGCTGTACAAATCAAAATTACTATGGTTTCATCTTTGCTAAATACTTACAACTTACAATGATAGGACCCTGATATCAAAAGAAAATTACAATTAAATATCTGCTAACCAAGTTCAAAATTGGGGAACTGAAATATACATCGGTGGTGAAGGGGGGATAAGTCATTGCTGGTTATCCACTGATTGGGCCCTTTCATCTGTTTTTGACAATGCACCGATCTGCTGCTCAAGCTGTCATGCAGAGAAATGTTGGTAAACACATTGATTTAAAATCCAAAGTCCAAGCTCAAGCACCTTGCAGGCTGCCTGAACCTCATTTAAAAATATCAAATAGATTTGCTTCGCTCAATAGAAAGTTTTATTACCTGATTGTTTCGGAGCTTCAATCTTTGTACTTCCTCAGCCAGTTCAGTGACACTGAAAAGTTCCAAAAACTTGGTCAAGTTTCTGAAAACATGCAGAATCATTTTCACAATTTTGCCATACCTTTGCTGCAAATGGATAACATATGACTGCAACTCCTTTTCTTTAACAAACGCTCCAAAAGACTGCATATAGATAAACTGTAGCATATAAGATAACGTCATGTTTGTTCAACGTTAAAAAAAACACAAGAACTGTTAAAACAGTCGGGTGTTTGCAAAATCATCCGCTAAAATGTATCCGTAATTCACCTAAAAACAAAACGACATTACATTCCACACTCCACATTACATACCTGAGACGAACTAGTAATACTTCCTTCAGAAGCATCTGTTGGACAATAGCCCATCAAAACCATAATATCAGTACAACGGTCCAGGTATTTATTGAATCTTAAAGGAACTATTGGTCTATTGCATTCATGCATACCAGATGTGTCCTCAATTGAAGAAATTAATCTACTTAATACTTCCTGTCAAAACAGAGATTGTGAAAATGCTGAATGATTCTGCCAATTTTAGTTATATGATGAATACAATAATACCTTTTGCATAGTATTTTGCTGCATCAAGAATTGCAATGCTGGAAGAATTGTTGAGGACTTGAGATTTGGGCGCGTTGCTCCAGTTGGCAGACTTGCCCTGCTGCTGCTGCTGCTGCTGCAAGCTGACGAAGCTCCCTAAGAAAACAGTAGTTGGCAAAACAGTGTAAAATTACCGATAGAAACTCATGCCTGCCAAGCAAAGCACACCAATATCTTATTAAATGCAGCAGCAGCATAATTTCAAAGCATATTGCATACTGTAACTTTTATATTAGGACAGTCCAAAGCTAACTTTTATATTAGAACAGCATATGCACTGAGGTAAATAATTAATTATACATAAAGAAAAGCATGTGCGTCTGATACCCAAACCACTAGAATGCGGGCCCGTTACCAGGGCAAACCCAATTTAACAATGGTTAAATAGGGATAATACTGGAGTTATCGACCACATACCTAGTTCTTTGTCAAGTGTTCCAATTTATTTTAGAGTAGTTGCTAGGGAATATTAATCAATTGAGGTGCTTTCTACCCTTCCAAAAGAAATCCTTCAACTTGCATGAATCTTTAGCCCTGCAGGTGCCACCAAAGGCACACAAAAAATTCCATATCTTTGGACATCCTACTTATGCAGTGCCATGAAATCTATCAGCCACAGAGGTCATGTTTGATGTCTAGAGGTAGCAAATGAACCAAGTTGTCAAGAAAATAAAAGCCTCTGACCTCCTCCAAAGATGCAAGTGATGTGTCACTTCAGGCCTCAGTTAAACTAAATTGTCTAAAAATATTTGTCCTCAAAACTAGAGCAGCTACAGCTAGAATCAGTTACTTAATTCGAAGCGCTGAAGGTATTAACTGTCAAAGCTATGTTACATTCACTTTAACCATAATGGGTAAAGAAGAAAAAGAAAATACAGGAAAGAATTTACTTTCCTGACCTACTATTACATCAGATAACAGAAACCAGTACCTTTTGCAAGATACTGTCTGACGTAACCTGAAAACGCCCTTTTCGACGGACAACTTTCCCATCTGATGACTCCTCAGGTGCAACTGCTCTCAAAAATGAGCTTTTATAAGGCAAATTAAGTGTCAATCATAAATAAAAGGCAAAAGATAGCTTAAAAGCCAGCTTGCAAAACTCGTTAGTGGCCATCATGCATGATGTACCCATACGTGAAAGCAAACACAGACAACAAAGGCAATAAGGGGGTGTGTTGTAAGTCTCACAATCGTCTTACCAGATAGATTGGTGCGTGAATCCTTTATAGGGTGGAAAGATAAAGGGCCACTACGGTTCCTGATGCTTGGATTTTTCTGACGAAACCCATCCCTTTCATTGAAAAAAAAAGTACAAGTGTAAATTTGATAAGTGTATACGGAGAACAAACTACAGAACAAGGAGTGCTTCTATCGAAAGATGTATGAATATACAGACATGCTCAACAAAACCCAAGAAAAAATATTTTATTACGTCAAAGAGAAGTTTAATAAGATCTTTCAACTTGATTGGCAGTTGAAAGTTTTATGGAAACTGTGCATAAAGACTAAGGTCTAGGAGATCATTACATGCAAGAAGTTTTTCGAGGAAAAAAAATTACATACAGATGTAACCACATCATTACCTCCATATGCATGAAACTTGGTTCAGCCAAAGATATCTTAAATAGATATGCAAGTAAAGTGTAGTGCTTTGGAGAATTAGGTTAAGCACTTTGAACGCTAAGAATGTCTTCCAATGCCAACTATATACCCACAATTTTCGGACTCAAGAATATTTGCTTAAAACAAAGCTGCCAGAGAAAAGAACAGCCCTATCTCTTTTACCTACAATTTTCACTCTTCTATTTGTTTTGCCTCCACGCCAAGAGCATGTGGCACCAACAACCAAACAAATATAGATCGGAAGAGGCAGGCAGTACAGGGTCAAGTCATACTGGTGGTAATGAACTGAGTCCTGAATTGAGTGGTGGTGGACACCCAACAGGCAGCCAATGGCTGCTTAACAAAACCAGATGGAACTGTAAAATAATTCAACCCCCATACCTAACTCTTTAGAATTATAACACTTTTCATAATTCTCCATTTGGCATTGCTATAATACAGAGTTATGAAATTTTAGGGGGCGAGTGATTATAATCCATATCACAGACAGACTAGTTAATAATACACCTTTAAACGGAAAACTGATAATGTGAGAAAAAAATAATTACCTTTCCAAATCAGCATTCGTGTAAGGAGAAAGAATTTGCTCAGGTATCAGAGAACCACTTGGGAACTTGTGGCTTCCACTGTTGCCCAGATTCAAGGGTACAGAAGCACGTCTTTCCAAACTTTCACCATTGCAGTGGGCATTTTTACAATGCTCACTTTTTGGCAACTGCTGTGTATGTACATATCCATCATTTGGTTGCAGGCTCGAATCAGTAGCAGTAGGGTCGGTGTCATCAGCATCACGAACATCAAAGCATGATCTGTATCACTAGTCAGTGAAAATCCTTCATAATTCACTAGTACTTTTACAAATAGGCTCGAAACATGGCAAATATAACATAGCAGCAGTGGAAGAATGGAAAACAGTGAAGATAAAAGTTGCCACGCACATTAAAATTCACGCTATACACCATCTATTGCTTAACTGTGGTAAAGTCTTGACTTCCTTCTATAGGAACAATACTTCCACCATTACTTAAAAAAAACGCTGTAAATGATAATTTGATAGGTCGAAACATTAGTCCCCTAACCTCCATGTTGGTATATCTAATTTTAATAAAAATTTTCAAAAAGTGGTTTTATATACTGACAAGTGATTATCAACTTAATTTAGTAAATAGATAACTGAAGGCATAAGACAAAATATACTGAGAAGAGTAACTATAGCACCATTTCAAACATAAAAAACTGTATAACCTGACATTGAATGTTGCACTGCTATGTAATTTAGAGAAGAGCTTACTTCAGTGCCTCAAGGGGTTGGCTTGGAAAAGATGAGGAGAGAGCACCATTCAAATCATCAACTTCTTGTATCTCGTCCTGCTAAGTGGTAAGCATGAGGCAATATGGTAATAATTTGAGGTTAGCTTCTGGTCTCAGTTGATAAGTTGAGTAACTATGATGATGGAAACAAAGCAGTTAGTACCTCCGCAGGTCTTCCAGAAGGAACATGATTCACCTTTTCCTCGTAAATATGTTCTGGTTCACTGTAAGTCTTTTGTGAGCCATCCTTAACTTTGCTATCCCTGACATCATAATGACAGGTGCCATTTGAGCTGTCTATCTGCCAAAAAAACATCCTGTGATTAGAAAACTCAGATTCTTTGCAATCGCTTCTTTTGGCTAATTTTGTCAAGTCTCAACAGCTAATAGAATCTGGCACCCAAAATAAGATTCTTACAAGGGCAGCTGCATTTTTCAAGTCCTCTAGATTGAAATTCCAACCACTGATGCCTCGTATGTACTCTTTCTGAAAGGAAAATCATTATGTCTGTCAGCATAGAATTAAAAGACCTGCAAGAGTTGCACGCATAGTTTGATTCTCAACCAAGAAAGGTCCAAATAGTACTTTGCCTTTCAGAAGATGAATATGGAAATATGAGAAACACCAAGCTGGTCCTTTCTAACATCAAAGTCCAAGTTCTAAACAGTTTGAGAAACATATTTCAACTGCAGATCCCAACTACAAAAGGAGGTCCATCTCCAAAAACAGAACAAAAGCATTTTTGAAGTCATGCCTCGGCAAACAAGAGATAATCTCATTTGTTTGCCACCAATACAAAAGGAAACGGAGACAATAAAGTTCTTTTTCCCCCTTTCAAGTAGGTGGAAGATCAGCAACTATACTAGAAAAAACAAAGTTCCTTCAAAGAAGGAAAAGCTAAACTCAAACCATAGGCATAACTATTATTCCAACTCAAACATAAGACCTCCTTGGGAAAAGCCAGATTCGAGGACAACACTGATTCCTAGAGTGCTAATGTTACATGATTTCACAGAACAAAGCTCTAACCTGCGATAGCTGCTCTTTGCTCTCTCCACCAAGTTTGTTATTAAGAAGTAAGTCAGCCTCTTTGGCCTACAAGGGAGAGTAAACAAAGGTCATACTAGTTATACAGCAAGGTCATGCCACCTCATAAACAATTATTTACACCTTCAATTCCCTAAAGCGTTCACCCAGTGGAGGGAGGCCATCAACAATACTCCGTGCCAGATATTCAGCTGTCCGTGCATGCTTAAAGAAAGAATGCTTCAAGAGCTTCTCTGAAGAAGGGCGCTTGCGTGGATCCTTGACTAAGCATGTCGCAACCAAATCCTTGAATGACTACGAACAAGAAACACATGTTAACATACAATCTATATTTTTCACAAAATGAACTCAGTGAACAGAATAAACCTTTGAAAACCGCTTGTCCCTCTCATAGTCTAGACCTGGTGGTGCATTCTGCAAGGTCATAAGCAAAACCTACAACAACAAAATATATGTCTCATTGCATGATTTCAGTGAAGTGGTAGTGCCAGATAATTGTAAAGAACTCCAAAGCTAACCTTCATTGGAGGGTACTTTGAGAATGGAGCATGACCATGTGCTAGTTCTAATGCCGTTATCCCAAATGACCATATGTCAGCTCTGTTTGTAGATCGTAAAACAACATTAATCAAAAGGAAAAGTATTAACAACAAAATCAGCTACACATTGGTCAGATTCAGAGCTGGTAATCATGGACTTACTTGTAATCGTAACCATGGAGTTGTTGCATGACTTCAGGAGCCATCCTGCATATGCAAGGAGTAACATAAGATCAACGTAAGTATGATCATATGGGAGAAGAAAATGAAATTAGAGACAGAAAATGATGATATGCAAATTTTTTTGGGCATAAAATAATCACCAGCAAGGGGTCCCAACAAACGTATTTCTTGCTCTTTGCCTATTTCCAGTATCAAACATGCAGGCTGACACTCCAAAGTCTCCTAGCTTAACAGCTCCATTTGTATCTATTAAAATGTTTCCAGCCTGAAATAGATTAGTAATGTGGAAGATAATTTAGAACATGCATCATATGATGATTAAAAATGAAACTGAAAATTATGGAAGTTAGATTACTAGCATTTTTAAGGTTTCTCACTGTCATTTTTTACAATTATATGATAATGTTTGCTTGTTTATGTTTTATTTTCATTCTTTTCCAAAAATGAAACACATATAGAACTCGGAATGCAGAGCCCTTTGTGTTTAATTGCATTAACAGTTTGGCAGCATACCATTTCAAAATTTCTGCTTTGGAGAAAAGCTTTGTACTCGAAATACGGATGCAAGTGTGGTGGTTCTTGGCAGTGGAGGAAAGGTGCAGCCGCCCAAGGGGTGGCACACTCTCAGCATGGTGTCAAGCGGCAGGGAACAACAGGAAAGGAGAGGCGATGGACTCGTTAGCATCAAGAATGACTACAGGTCACCTCAACGACGACCATAACAAAAGGCCAGTGACTAATGGAACAAACCAGGGGTAATACTTTCCACAAGTGCATACCTATATTTATTTTTTTTCATAACCGCTCCTATGCATGTCTGAAAACAGGGGAAGTATCGAATTATCCCCTTTTTGTGCCCTCAACCAGCCATGTGTACTAGAACTGAAACAACCCTGGAAATTGCCAGGAAAACCAAGGTAGGTTCCTAAGAGCAACTCCAACAGATTCCAAAACATGTTCCCAAAATCTAGTTTTGGGAGCAAACGCAGAAAACGGACACTCCAACAGTTCCCGATCCCGTTCCAAATTTTTCGCCGCTCCCGATCCCGACGGCTTGAGTTGCCATGTTTCCGCGCTTCCCTCCACTCCCAATCGCGAAAAAATTTCTCCCGCGGCCGCACTCTTCCGCGCGTCCAATCTCCTGCGTGCGGCACTTCTTCTTCCTCCCCTGCCTAGCGGCCACGCCCTGACGGAGGTTGCAACCCCGCCGCCGCCGCGCCCTGGCAGAGATCGTCCGTTCGCCGCTGCCTGGCGGAGGCCGCGTCCTCGTTGCGCCCGTCGCGCCCTGCCAGCTGTTGCCGCGCTCCTGCTCGACGGTCGCGCGACCTGGCTTCGACGAGCACGATCCTGCCACCGCTTGCCTTTGCGTATGCCGTGCGCGGTCAGGAGCTTGATGCGACTATAGGGGCAAGGAAGAGATCGATGAGTATGTATGTGAGAGAGAGGATGATGAAGAAATCAACCCATGTGGACTGATCGAATGGGATAAAGCTCAAACTGGACTTGATCATATATGGGCCAAATACAAATACGAGGCCCAAATAGCGCATTTTTAGTTTTTGGGAGTTTAATATTGGAAACTGTTGGTGAAAAGACGTTTTCTTTGCTCCCAAAAAGTTTTTTTTTTTTTTTTGAGGGCAATGCTCCCAATAAGTTTTGGAAGCTCCCAATACCAGTTTTTTGGGAGCAATTTTTTTGGGAACTCTTGGAGTTGCTCTATCTATCATCACCAAGAGGGATGCGGAGCCATTGCACATACGAGAGAGCAACTACGCAATCCCTATGCAACATCCTCAATAAAGTAGTTAGAAGTCTGCTCTATACTTGATATAATAACAAAGGGAGCAGCAACTAATTATGCTTCGCCTCTTTATTCTTCCCACACCTCCCATCTGATCTACGACCCAAAGATGTTTTCAGCCTCATCTTAGAGCTGGAATCTTATGTTGCATCAAACAGTGGACTACTTTCAATCAGGATAAATATTCACAGCATGCAAGGACATGGGATATGAAGCTTCTCTATAGTCCATCTGACCCAACACACTGGTGAATGGACAGTCCACATGTCTTGAGTCGTGCGGTGCCATACAGTGTTATTTAAAATACATGCTAAATCAACAATAGTATTTTAGGAGGTTCTAAAGTAATATTTTTCTAAACAGAGACAGTTGCCATGTAGCCAAATTTCAAACAAGCCAATCCAAATTTTTGGAATGCTAGATACAACTCTTATGCTCTACAACATAACTGGAGATTTAAAGGACTGCAGTCAAATATTACCTTTACATCTCTATGAATATGCCCTTGAGAATGTAGGTAGACAAGAGCTTTCAGAACTTCCCGTAAAAGAGTTGCAATGACTGGCTCATCAAACCCTTCTGGAAAAGAAGTTTTCATGATGTGGAGGGCAGATCCAGCAGCCATATAAGGCATGACGACCCAAAGCTGATGCCCATTTGTAAACGAGCAATATGCACGAACAAGATTCGGGTGATCAAGCAAACTCATAGTTTGCACTTCACGTCTTATCCCATCCTTAAAAATAGTAATATCAAAAGGATGTTAGCATGTTCAATGAGAAGCTAAGTGGTAACAGTCTAATGAGCTCAATGCCACTTATCAGCTATGATGTTTAGAAACGAAAATGCATATAAGAAATAAGAAAACAAAACTTATTAAATCCAATAGCACAGAGGGAGGCATTTTATCCAAATCAAATAGCATCCCATAGACACTACAAAGGATTAGGTCACAGAAAATTATGATGTTGTCAGGAATGAAATATCACAATTCTATTACTGTTTTTATACCGATAGAAGACTAAAGTTTACAGCTGGTCAAAACAGTGTTTGCAATATGCCGTTTGGACTTTGCATGCAAGTAAAACAGCATATCTGGCCCTCAGACTTAAGATATACAAATTAACATCAACACAGAAATAACGAGGAACTAGTAAATAGCCTCCGAAATTAGGATCAACCATGTCAGTGATACGTAAAGTCAAATGAAATTTTTTTAACATAAGAACCATATAACTATCCAATTTAAGTGACCTACATAGTGTTACCTATAATTATTCGGTTGGAAAGGATTATCACATTGTATAAGTTTTATCAGTGTACGTCAACATCAGCTTGTTTACATGTAGTATGAGAAATATTTCTTCAAAGTAGTTTGTCCTATAAATATTCAGCATGCCCAAGAAACTAATAAACATGTGTGCCTTAAGCGCCAGCTGGTTTACATGCAGTATAAGATGAGTCAATTGCACAGTAAGCTTTAATAAATAAAAAAAACTATTGTTACTCACTAACTCATTAATCGATCGGCACATGCACATTATTTTCTGCTGAAAGTATTAAACTGTAACCTTTATTACACTATTGCCTCCGTTCCAAAATAGATGTCATTCTACCTCTGGGCACAGGAATTAAGGAGAAGCGAAAAAGGTGGGTGCACAGGAAATGAAGAGAGAGATAGAGATAGAAATGTATTGGGAAGAGAGAAAGGTGCATTGGGAAGTGAGAATGACATGTAAATTTGAGAAAAAAATGGTAACCCTAGAATGACATGAACTTTGAAAAGGAGGGAGTATTTTGTAATTTATGTCCTCCTAACCAATTACAAATTCTAGAATCTCGTTTAAAACATCGAACACAAGTACACAACATCTTCAAGCCCGCCCACATGATTAAACAACAACATCATTACTGCGCAAGAAAGGAAAGAGCTTTATGCTGACAAAGTTTCCTAGAGGTTTGTCTACATTACGGTTTTCTGGGAACGTCAGCACCAACATTTGTCTACAGGAACGAGAATCGCCAAAAAAACACAATTTAGTACCCAAACTAAGTGAAATTAGGCATAGAATTTAAAGAAATAAATAAATTTACCATGGAACATAACTTACCAGATCGCTGCCGCATTTCTCAAGGTCAAGAACTTTGATGGCAACCACAACATCAAAAGGGACACAAAGAGCTCGGTATACTGTGGCACTAACACCTTCTCCAATTTCCTCATATAACTTATACTCATTGGGATCAACTGGAAACCTTCTACCAAGCAGTGCATGCTCCATTGTTCAAATTTAGAAAGCAATGCAGGTAACATCAGCGCTCTTATGAATTCCGTCTTGTTGAGAGACAGTATAAAATTGCAAGAACACCATATAGGTGTGCCGAAGAATACCATTCAGCATTGTGAAGCTTGAGAGATGAAGGTATAGGCCTATATGGGAGTATTTATTTCATCGAGTAAAATTCATGCATCCATTGCTCCAGTGGCTTGAATGATAGACACAAGAATGAAGTAGACACGGCAAAGCTACCCAGCCTTGTTTCACCAATAGTACTGCGGGCGAATATTATAACCTGCATAGTAAGGAACAGAATCTTCAGCACATAGGATGGAGAAAGTTATTACTGCATTTAAAAAGTAGCCCGGTGCATGTAGCTCCCGCTTGAGCAGGGTCCGGGAAGGGTCCGACCACTTTGGGTCTTTTGTACGCAGCCCTTCCCTGCATTTTTGCAAGAGGCTGTTTCCAGGATTTAAATGATAGCCACATTGCAAAAAAATGTAGCAACATAAGCTAAGACGTGCTGAATGCTGTGTGGGAGAGGAGCAACGATGCAATACTCTGGCATTGAAGCGAGCCAGTGATGCCGACCTAGTCATCAAATAAGCTCTACGTAAAAGCACTGATCTTCTAATACTAATAGGTAGTACCTAGTAACATCCTGAACATAATTACACTAAAAACTCAGTCTCGACAACGCATGAATCGGAAAAGCTAACCTAGCCGCCAAATTCGTACAGGTTAGAAGAACTCGCGGCTCAGTCAATCAGGCTCAGCTCCGAGAACTACTAGACAGCTTGGTTGAGCTCAACACTGAGTTTGCACTACGCAAGCCAGCAATCCAACTCTACCCATCCCGCAGCAACAATCAATCACTTGGACACCAAGCTAAACCCGCGATCGCGCCGAACGAGCCACCAAATTCCCTCCCTGTGGCACGGTACCCTAAGATCGAGCTACCCGGAAGCTTCACCCTGCGCTACGACGCCACAGCGATCAATCCCTCGGGGAGAAGCTTACCTGGACGGCGTGATGGGGCGCGTTGGGCAGCGGATCCCCGCCTGCCAGCAGCGTCTGTACCGGCGCGACGGTGGTGGATCTCGACGGCGGCAGTGGAGTACCGCCAGCGGATCTGGGTTGCCGCGAGGGAGGGGGCAGCCGCCGCGCGAGCAGGCGGATCTGGGATGAAGAGGATGCTTCGGCCGGTTGGTGGAGCGCGAGCTGGGGCGGCGGAAGGCGTCGGTGATTGGGTCGGCGGAGATGGCGAGGGGACGACGGAGCCGGAGCAGGAGAGCGGCAGCGGCAGCGGCAGCGTAACGGGCTGGGGAAGACGAAGCAGCGAAGAAGAGAAGGTGAAGTGGTGGTCTGTCTTCTGATTTTCTGTGGCCGCCGCGTCACGCGGCGTCGCTGGCACGCCGCATCATCACGCTGGGGCAATAATGGGTGGTTTTTTAAAGAGAAGGAAAAACTGTTTCAGAAAAATATCGCTTTTCTGCTTGTATGAGGTCCGTTCTGCTCTACGTCAACGTCGTATATAGATTCTCCGCGATATAACAAATTTTGTTGGATTTGTTCTTGTTCTTGACTTTGTATGTGTTCGCTTTTTCATAACATGATATACTTCGCTCAACCAATTGTTTAATTTGTTGTAACAATACGGTGAGTGACCAACCTGCAAAACTAAGTACCAACATTTTTGTTTTTGCGAATAAGTACCAACATTTAATATGAAACATGATCAATTACAATATTACATACTTTTTTAATCTCAGAAGATATAGAACACCCATATTACATTATGGGCATCTCATTATCAGATATGGGTAAAGTTAAACAGCAATGGTGTTTTTTAAGTTGCATTAGCACATATTAGTTCCTCTAGTCTTGTCGCCATCATTACGTTTGTATCTCCAACGTTATGCAATTTTACAAAACAAAGGCTTGAATCTATAAAATTTATATATCTAACAAAATATTAGCCATAGATATCAATTGATTCTTCTAGTAGTCCAGTTGTCCATGAACTCGTAAATGGTAGAATCAACACGCTATTGCCTGTTGTTGGCCCTGTCCCTGCCGATGAGCCGAATCTCAACCTACTTTGCATGATAGCATTTTATTTATGTCAAAAAAAAGTACAACGTTGTCGTGTTTTTAAATTTGTGATACTTGTGTGATGAAAATTGATTCGTCTCTTATCATGAATGTTAAGTTTTGTGATAAAAACATGTTTTTTCAACCCTGACGAAGCTATGTGTTGTAACGATTTAATTCATCCCAAAGAATTAATTTTAGCCCGAAAAGGCCCATGTAAAGAGCACTCTATTGTTTTTTTCTTTTTGAGGGACTAAGAGCACTCTATTGTAAGCTCAGCCGAGTTGAAGGCCCATTCGTTTACACATCTCAACCTTTTTTAAAAAAAGTTAACCTATTTTCAAGCTCTATATTTTTTTTTATTATTAAGGACCAACTATTCTATGGGCCTGAACTGTTATGGGCTCAATTTTTGTACAAATATCTAACAAAATGGCCGCATGCATCACTAACCAAAGCCCACATAGCCTAATAGAGTGTATATATCACATAATTGACCAAAATACATATATAGAATAATTAGTTCATTGGTCACATAACAATTCAGGTTGCAAAATACAGGTCGTATCAATGATCTTTCGAACAACCTCGTTGATGGTTGCGCACAACTACCAATTATCTAACCGACAGTTTATCTAAACAAATTTTGGAAGATACAACCATGTCCATGTGCATGTAAATATAAAAACCTTGACCAGGAGGGAAGAGAGTCCCCTCACTTGCATCATCATTAAAGGTGAGGACGACTATCCCGTTGGAACATGCAGCAGGTGTGAATCTATATCTCTTATATAGATGCAACCCACTAAAAATCATTTAGTCCTGTAAAGCTGATCTCTCATGAGGCCACATCACCTGAATTATTTTATCCGTTGGATCAACACTTGAAACACATCACGTCCTTCTATTTTAATTAGCCAATAGGCATCTGAAGTCTGTGCAATCTACTATACTGACAAGAGGCAAAGGCTATCAATCAGGCTATCAATCCTAAAAACCGAAGCATCTAGCACTTCCACTCCTACTCTCTCCATTTCAAATTACTTGACGTTTTTGACTTTTGTAGATCACGTTTGACCACTCGTCTTATTCAAAAAATTTGTGTAAACGTTGTTTATCTTGTTATAGTTTGTTTTATCATTAGAGATACTTTAAGCATGATATATTTGTTTTTATATTTGCATAAAATTTTTGAATAAGACGAGCAGTCAAACGTGGTCTAAAAAAGTCAAATGTGTCAAGTAATTGAAATGGGGTAGTATATTGCAGTCCATCAGTTACCGTTGCCATTCTTCCACGACCTCTTCCCTTCCCACTGCCCCTCTTCAATTCTTTACTTTGTTTCCGTGCAAGTAACTGTCTTCTTCCTCCATGCAATCGAGAAACTTCCCAAGAGGAGGTCTTGGCGTGCAGAAATTCCCACCATCAAAAGACCAATGCTATTTCTTTCCATTGGCAGATCGCACCACCTCTGGGCACTCATGTGCCAATGCCATTCAGATTGTGTAGGTTCAGCTAAATTCATTCTGAGTTTCCTTTTCATATCTACACGTTCCTATCAATTGAGTTCCCTCTGGATATTATAGCACTATAGCAGGAGGTTTGCCTTCTTTGGACAATCAGGTAAAAGAAAAATCTCTGAAGTGTATGTGTCAATCATTATTTCTTTCTTCGAGCAAACAAATATATATTGGTGTCCAGTTGATAAACTTGATATCCTTGTTTTGTTAGTTCGGATGCCAGTTATTTTGCATTTCAATTGCTCCTTTTTTATGCTACCTGCCCCTGCAGCTCTATGTTGATTCATCAACAGGTCGACACCTTCTTCAGTTCTCTTTGGGAGATAATCAGGAATTTTGATTTGATCTGCAACGCCCTTGCTCTCTGCCCCCGGCATTCTGTTTTTGCAAGAACCAGTAATTTTGCTCATGTCCAAGTTTTGGTCAGCTGTAATTTTGGCTCATGTCGAAGTTTGTTCCTGTACATCAAACTTTATTCATGCTGGTGTCCGGATCTGAAAGTGAATTTAGGCAATCCTCAGTTTTAGAACTACCTTCAGGTATGTTGTCCGATGCAAAGAGATTTCTCACTCCTCCAGGCTTTTCATTCGTAGTGTTCACTTACCATGCCGATTAGTCTGTGATGTCTTCTTGGGTTCTGAAAGCATCTTATTATGGGATGTTTCTGTTTACGTTTTTCTGAAATCAGCAGAAGAGCAGCATTTGAAAGGGAGAGAAAACAATTACGAGCTGAAGTGATTATATGGGTACGCGATAATCTCATGAATTGTTCAGGCTGAGGCGGCAAACCATGGTCCTACCGTTTGTTTTATGATCCTGTGCCATTGCAGCAGGCATTGTTTCTTTCTCTTTCATGATCATGATGTAAGGTTTATAGGAGCACCGGTAAGATGACGTGACCTTACAGCTATACCATGATTCAAGAGCAATCCAGTTTTAGTAATGAAGAGTAAATAGGTGCTCATCTCCTGTCCACCTTTGATTGTAGCCTCTGTGAGACAGGCCAGGTAGCGGGTACATTCCCATTATCTAAAAAGAACTCTCCTCTCTACAACTAATTACGTTGCAAGTTTATCACAACCATGTATATACTAATTCTAATATTCCGCAGTTTTTCAATGCACTATAGCAATTGTGCTACTTTTCAATACCCTTAAGTACGATATGTATTGTTTTGATGTGCCGTAGCAACGCGCGGGGTTTTCACCTAGTATTTCTCATGAGGCGGTTACACACCCGTGGGCGCCAGGAGGCCCAAGATTCGAGCCCTTGCGGCAACATCTTAGCTGAGCGCATTTGCCATAGCTCAGTTCCTATTTCCCAACCATAAGCATGTAGCCATCTACCTTACCACATGACATTGTTAGAAAGACCATTGATCTTTCTAACATCCATGTTGATGGCAACGGTCGTAGATGTTTTTATGGTTCATTTACATCTTTCGTGCCCTTCGACATGACCAGAAAAATCCTTTTAGGGAACTTGAGACAAGGTCCGGCCTGTTATCTCCATCATGAAGTCCATTTGGAACAAGATTCATTAATTATAGCTCAAAGTCATCGGTTGTTAAGGTCTCAGCTCAGTGTAAACTACTCTCATTGGACTAACCAATAATGCACTTACTCTTGCCAGAAGTTCACTAATGTTTCGTCCAAGCAGCGCAATCTGATTCGATCAACATCAGACAAATTTGTCCCAAGCTCGCAGAGTTCTAGAGGGGAACGAAGCTAGTCTCACCTTGGTAATCTTGAGCTCGCGAAAACGCTCTGCAGGTTTCTTCAAAAAACGCCTCCATCACCTTGTAGTCAAGTCTCTCTGTAGATACCGGCCAGGTGAAAACAGAGACTCTGTAGCACAACTTGCAAATATGAGACGTACGCTAAAAACAGATTTGTTACTACTCATACTTGCGTGTGGTGCATGCATTCAACACGTCATAACGAAAACGAAGCCTACTCGTCGCCCATGACCGAGCATGCTCAATGATTTGTTTCGCCAACTTCTTGGAATGTGTTTGGATTAGAGGAAGTATTATGGCATTCGCAAAAAAAAAAAAGAGCAAGTATTATGGAGCCTAGTCAGCTGACGAAAGTTTGTTTCATGTCATTGAAATCTTAGGTGGAGGAGTGAGAAAATAGGAGAGAGAATAAAGTGATTGTTTCGTGAATCGCTCGCTGGAAGCTGGCTGAGACGCTACGCTCGAGGAAGTGGTGGAATCTCAACCAATTTAAATATTCTAAGGGTGTGTTTGTTTTGGGGTCAAGGAGGGATGGGACGAGGTCATCCCTATTATGTGGGATGGGACGGCCTCTGTCCTGTGTTTGGTGGAAGGGATGAGTAAGGGACGAGGCTGTTCCTGACATCTGTTTGGATGGATGGATATGGATGAACAAAAGGATATGGCACCTCCTCATTGAAAAGTGGTGAGTGTAACAATGTTGATACAAAAATAAGGTATATGCAAATATATGTTTTATTCAATTATAATTCAATAATTTCTCTATACATACATCCCATAATTAATAAAAAGAAAAAAATGTATTCGATGGGCTCATTGTTTGTGAGCCCACTAGGCCCAGCCCACCAGCATACCTCTCGGTCATCTTCTTCCTTGAGACGAACATAAAACAGAATCTAAACTAATAAGGCACGAGTTGCCTGCATTTAGTTGGCTCATCTAAATCTTATGTACCCTAATCCACTCTTAGATCATCCCTCCACTTCTACCTCCACCTTTGGATTTAAAGCGAGGTGGGGCCATTACAAGGAATGTAACACCTTGTTACACGATTACACCAGAGAAAGTCTAACATTTGGGGCTCAAAATAATTTTTTTCTCACCTGCCACCTTCCTACCCGCCCGCAGCACCCACCAAAATCCTGTCTTTCCTATCGCATGCTTCGCTTTCCTTTCTTCTCCTTTCCTTGCGCATGCTTCGCTTTCCTTTCTTCTTTCCTGCCAAATCACGCCTTCCTTTCTTCTCGATGCCAAATCTCTCTCCTGCCAAAACTCTCTCCTGCCAAAGTTTCTGTGAAACCAAATTTGGATCACATCCCGGCGCGGTCTCTTTCGATCGCCTCTCCAAGCTCCCAACGCCGGCGGTCGAGCTCCTTCGTGATCCCTGATCATCAACGCCGGATAGCTGGCCACGCCGGTGGAAACCGTATAGGTCGCCGCGCCTTTGACCCTCGGTGATCAAGGTATCCATCCCTGGCTATCGAGCTCTTGGTGGCCACGATCCGCGTTGATCCCTGGTCAGCTACGCAATCATCTCCGGTTTGGAGACGCACGGTTTTGATCTCCATAATTTCCCTTCATTATTTGGTTCCCTAGGTTTCATGATGGTTTCAATTTTAGGTTGATTTGCAGGAAAGATGGCCTCGGATACTCCCCTACGCGATATCACAAACGTTGTTCCAGATAGTGCGTAATCAATTTGTCAATTTCGCGACATGATTTTCTGTTTTACTCTGACGCCGAAACAAAAATCGTTTTGAAGGTGATGACGATGATGATCTGATATCAAAGGAACGCGCTCTGAACAGAGCTCGAGTGAGCCGGTTCCGCGAGAGACACCATGCATCGGTCTTAAGTTCCAACAGTCACAGTTCGTCCCATTGCCACACCCCTTTCATCAGTCCTGGTACGGATGGCAATTACATTTTATCTACGACCATCCTTAATCTTGAAATTGAGCCTCGAAATGATTTTATATTCGCAAGGCGGCAAGGAAAATTCACGTCTTGATGTGCTTAAAGTCCGTTCTGAAACCCCTGTGAGAATCAATGATACAGGTGAGTTCCTTATTCACAAGTGTACTACTACCCAGCTCTTCTTTTATCCCCTCCAAATTTTTGACAAGCTCACTGAATTTGTTCTCTTCGCTGCCACAGTAGAGTCATGATTGATTAATTGCTCCCTGTCTTGCTAATGCAAGTTCAAGCTTGTTGCCTGTTTTGATCTTGGCATTGCACTGAAGTGAAACCCCTGTTTAATACTGATATTGGCAGATAGTCAAGACTTAGCTCATCTTGCTCGAGCAGAATATTCCTTTTTGTGGTCGCTTGTTAGCATGTACTACCGTCAGTGCGTCCAGTAAATTGGCCTGCTTGCCTTGAGCTTACTCGGTGATCGTCGCTCCAGTAGCATCAGATTGCCTTGGTTAGTGCTTATGTCTGCACTGCTTCGATTTTCACCTTCAATTACATGATTGCTCGGCTTGTAGTAGCACTTGCAGGCATATAGGCTGTTTGTATTTTCTTTTATCAACAGTCAGTGCAGCCCTTTGCTTAATCAATCATATTTAATCGTTTTGGGCAGCTCGGTTATTAGCTTGACTATTTTTCTTCATTGCCGCAATCTTTAATGATCTTTTAATTGAGTTGTAGCTCTGGCCGTTGCATGGCGTGCGCGTATATGCATTAATTTATTGTTTCCAGCTTGCATGTAATCCTCTCAAAGTATCATTGTGTTTAATCTCTTAATCCTCCAATAGTGCGTGAACATATCTAGCTTTTGATGATTGTCCTCTGAATAAGCACACACTAATAATAATTTTGCATGATTGATCTCGTTGATCACATTGAGCTTGTTGTACCTGATGTTGGTTTTCATCCACATCCGAGTTTGTTATTATTTGCCAGATCTTGTTTTCATTTCTATGAGTGTGCCTTTTTGGAACTTTTTCTTTATGATTGCGCCTTTTCGGAACTTCTTCTTTCGAGGCAAAAATTTCCAAAGGATTTTCTGTTAAGCGGTATATTTGGAAGTGCAGCTCATATATGTTCTACCCCATCTAAGACAATCCTAGCTGGATTGAATTGAAATGAAACGTAAACTGTGCATTTATTTTCTTGGAATGAATCATAAGCTTTATTAAGAGTTTGATTTCAATCGTTTGTCAAAAAAAAAAGTGGTTAATTGAATGGCTGGATTCTTGGACTAAGTTAGCGAGTCCTTTTGTCATATCAGAGTTCAAAATTTAGTTTATCTCGGCCTTCGTTTACTGTTATTAGTATAAATTAAGATAGTAACACATGATGGTCGAAAAAACCATCTGAATGTTTCAGGGGGGAAGGAAAATCGGAGTGTATCCGCTAATATACTTGCGAGTACAAAGAAGCGAGGTACTATCCGCTGATCATTTTCATTGAATTTGGATGTGTCTTCCGTTTATGTTTCGATGAATTTGACTCCTAAAACAGGGGGGAAAGATACACTTACGGTGGATGGTAAGAGGGCTCACATAGCTACTTTATCAACACCACAATCTACATTACGAGGTACCGCCGCTAAATGATCTTTTTTGTTAAGTTCATGCCTATACATATGCCAGGGGTCCCTGCTGAGTTGATGAGGTTGTTCACAAGTCAAACGGACACAGATGCAAAATATTTCCGGAAGAACATCAGATATTTCAACTCTCATTTTTCTTTCACTAGTATGGGAGCCAAAGTTGATCGTCGTGTAGCCACTGCAGCGGGCACTGGTGTTTATACCTTTAGGATACAGGGACAGATATACCACAGGCTAGATCAGCTTACGCATGGAGGGTATGGTCTCAGGCATATGCAGCTCTATTTCTATGACACAGATTTCACTATTGAGCACAGGGCAAAAAGATCTCCCCATCTGGATGTAGGCCTCATACGGAACATACTGCAGCTTTTGGATAGTAACCCTTACACGAAGACGTTTAGAATGTTAGGTGGTGTACAAAATCTTGAAGAATACAAAATTGAGCTTAACACAGATATTGATGTCGATCAGAGAAGATACAATGCTCCAACTGTTTCTCAGGTCGCGGCAATCTGGATGCCGGGTACCGATGCACAGCATATGTTTGAGAGGAGTGTCATGGTTTGTGGATTGGCAAACAAGCCGATATATATTAGGGCATATCACGGCTGCTATGACCCGCTATCTTATCCATTATTTTTTTTCCTGGGGGCGAAGCTGGCTGGAATAAAAATATACAATATGTCGAACAAAAAAAGGACGATAAGAGAGATAATGGAGAACCAGCAGAGCTCATTGATCCAGCACAAGGGCAAGGTTAATTTTTTGACAAAAAGATAATTAAAAATACATCATAATTCAAAACATGAGTCCATAAGACACATAATATAACATGTGGATGATTCTTATTTTTACGCAGATAATGATGAAATGCAATATGAAGAATTTCCTGGGGATCCCGACTCAAATACCAAATGTGTTAGTGCAAGAGAATATTATTGTTACAAGATGCAGATTAGAGACGATGAATTTAATGTATTGTTTTATGGTGGACGCCTTTTTCAACAGTACATTGTTGACATATACATTAAGATTGAGGCTATGCGTCTTGACTGGTACTCTTTGCCGGCGCACCAGAAAATCATTCGTGCTGATCTGTACAAGGTATTCACACTGTGGTCATGTTATTGTTAAACTATATATATTGATTTTTTTTCAAATGTTAAGACATAGCATGTTCTGTGCATGGGGCTGCTTATTTAAGATGAACAGTACATGAATGTTGATCTGCAACCAATAAAATAGTAGAGGATGCTATATACTTCTTAGATAATTTAAGTGTAAGTCATCAGACAAGGAATTCAAGATGTGGGCCCATTGTTAAAACGTTGATTTTTTTCAAATTTTAAGATATATCATGTTCTGTGCATGGGGTGTTTATTATAGATGAACATTTCAGGAATGTTTGATTTCCAACGTTTTAAAAGAAGAAAGCATGCCATATACTTCTTATAATTTAATCTAAACTAATAATACTAAATTATGGTTTTTAATTTACCAACAATACAACGAATATAAATGTCGGTGGATAGTGGGACTACATATATTGGGTTTTTTATTTATGTCTGTACAGTGCGAACCCTTTGTCTTTTTTGTGTTATATACATATTTTTATTCAGACTATTAACTTTTTGTTTTCCGATAGTGGGACTACATATATTGGGTTTTTTATTTATGTCTGTACAGTGCAAACTCTTTGTCTTTTTTTGTGTTAGATACATATTTTTATTCAGACTATTAACTTTTTGTTTTCCTTGTGCAGGGAGTTATGAACACTCTCGCGTCTGGTGAGACACGTGCATCAGAAGCTGGTCGTCGACTTATCCTTCCACGATCTATGACTGGTGGCGACCGCGACGTCCAGATGAGATTTCTTGATGCCATGACATTGGTGCAGCGTTTTGGGAAGCCCGCCTATTTTGTGACTATGACTTGCAACCCTTACTGGGATGAGGTTTTAGAGCGGCTTCTATCAGGACAAACTCCGCAAGATCGCCCAGATATAGTGGCAAGGGTGTATAGAGCAAAGCTTCGTGATTTGGAGGATTTTCTGATTAAGAAGCAGCATTTTGGCGAGGTTGCGGCGTATGCTCACGTCACTGAGTTCCAAAAGAGGGGGCTCCCTCACGAGCACTTTTTATTGATCATGAAGAATGGCAGCAAGTTAAACAGTCCCGATGATTATGACAAATACATATCAGCTGAGATTCCTGACCAGAAGAAGTATCCCATATTGCATGACCTCATGTGCAAGCACATGATGCATGGGTCATGCGGTGTGTTGAACAAAGATTGCCCATGCATGATTGATGGGAAGTGTCGTTTCCGTTACCCTCGACAGTTCTGTGAGGCAACACAGCAAGGTAAGGACTCATATCCAGTTTATCGGCGGAGGGACGACGGTCAGCGAGTGCATATTAGGAACGCTGAATTGGACAATCGATGGGTCGTTCCATATAATCCTACTCTCCTGATGCGTTACAATTGTCACATTAATGTTGAGATTTGCTGCAGCATCAAGTCAGTGAAGTACTTGTACAAGTACATCTATAAGGGTCATGACAAAGCATCTTTCAGCCTAGACAAGTCAGAGAACGAGGATGAAGTCATAGATGAGATCAAGCAGTACCGAGATGCAAGGTGCATCACGCCACCAGAGGTCGTGTACAGGCTATTTAAATTCCCCCTATACACTATGTACCCACCTGTGCTACAACTGGCTGTTCACTTGGAGGGAATGCATATGGTCGCATTCAATTCTACTGCAAATCTGAATGATGTCGCGAAAAGTAAGAAGGCACAGAGGTCCCAGCTTACTGAATATTTCAAGATGAATGCAACAGACCCCGATGCGCCTAAATACTTGTATAAAGAGTTTCCAGAGTTTTACACATGGAACAAGTCGAAAAAGTTTTGGAAGCCAAGAGAACAGAGGATGCAGATTGGGCGTATGGTATATGCAAATGCTTCCAAAGGCGAGAGGTTTTACCTACGGATGTTGTTGAATCACGTGCGGGGCGCAACCTCCTACCAGCACCTAAGAACATTGCATGGTGTCGAGTACTCTACTTTCAGGGAAGCATGTGAACACAGGGGAATAGTAAAGACCGATGCCACTCTGGACAAGACCCTGTCTGACTGTGCTATTTGGCAGATGCCTCGCAAATTTTTGCAAACTTTTGGTATGATAATGGTTTTCTGTGAGCACACCAATATCCGTGATTTGTGGGACAAGCACTATGATTCCTTTTCTGAGGACTTTCGACGAACTATAAAAAATGAACACGAGGTGCAGCAGAGGGTTCTCATTGAGATTGAGAAAATAGTTGAAGGAATGGGCAAGGACTTTGATAGTTTCGGACCGCCTAAGCTGGATACGCCACAAGGTAATGTGATCGAGCATCCCCTCCTTTATGTTTCTTTCTTGTTAGAATAAACTTACAGTAGCTTCTTTGTGATCATATTTTTCATATCTAATCTAAACTAACTGCAATAGCATTTTTTGGCCCGTGAATTCCTCTTTATTCATACATGCTCACTTGATTTTTTGGAATGAAATTATGCTACATGTGTCAGTCATCCTGCTTGGAGATGCATTTGATTCATATTTTTAGTGCACGCGACAGCTGAAAACGTGTGCACCTCATGTCATTGTTGAAAGGTAGTGAGCTGACAGTTTTAGGAAGGCAGTGAGCATTTGCAAACTTGTCAGTGTTGAAAAGGGTTTTTCCTCGCAAGCTTTATAGTTCAGATTGTTGGCCTTTTCAATGACTCTGGATAATCACTTCTCATATTGGTTACTGAATATACTGGATGCTGTATATAAGCAATGAACCAACCAGATTCCATTGCAAATTTGGCTAAAGCATTATCAACCATTTTAATAGACTTTCTAGCTGACCTATCTGTGATTTCCCATCTTGTAGTTTTGTACCATTCCATTTGTTTTACATGTTCTTGGCTCTTTACTATTTCTTAGATATGGCGTGTTTGACATGTTTGGCATTTCAATATTATTTGTTGTATGAATTTTTTACTTGCTCACCATCTCATAGCCACGTATTTATATCTTAAGTGTAACTTTCCTTTTTCAGACTACGTTTGCACGCTTGATGACCTTGCTATCATTGAACATGTAAGACAGATCCCAGCTGATCCTGGGGAAAAGATAGTATCACAAGTTGGTACCGCCTTTGTGGACAGGCACCGCTTCGAATGTCTGCTTCAGCCGGGTGCATTTCTGAACGATTGTGTAAGTACAACCATACACGTTTTGATAATCTGTAATTTTCGAAAAATATGTAGAAGAAAGGATGGTAATATACCTATAGATGTACGCATGATTCAACGTGTTTTAAATTGCAACGTGCAGGTTATTAGTCTGTATATACACATCTTAAGAAGGCATGACCATCTTTTGGAATGGTCCGGTGAAAAAGTTTGGTTGGAGGACGCTTTTGTGTCCGCAATTCTAAAGCGGGACGGAGAAAAAAACATCAAATACACAAACATTAAGAGTGGTGGCCCCATCCCGCGCAGGGTCGACAAGTACCTGGAACATGATTTGGTAACAATAATCTATCTTTGTTGTCTGTTCTATATAGCGATTGTTTCGTAAGCAATATTATATATTATATAGTGTTTGTTTACTGGTTGATAACAGGTGTTCCTTCTAATAAACATAAAAAAAAACCCACTGGTACCTTGCTGTGATAAATGCCCAGAAGGGTGTGATACAGGTGCTAGACTCACTAGGTTCTGTCTATGGACGAGATGATCTCCATAACACTGTAAGCTACGTAGCCAAATTTATCATTTGACTAATTCTTTGCATCTGTTAACCTCTACTAATTGTTAAATATTTGCAATGTAACAGCTCAAGGGTTTGCAGATGCAAATAAACGCCGCCTCTGACCTGAAAGAACTCAACACGGACAAGTGGCCTAACCTCCAAGTTGCTACCTGGCCTATTAAAGGGATTGATTTTGATCACATAATGCAGACAGACGGGGATTCCTTGGATATCCATTTATTTTAGATGAAACATATTTTGACTTGATCTACCATTTCTGGATTAGAAAATATACTGATCTATTTATTTAAGGGTGTCCTGCGGGTTATTCCTCCTCAACTTCGCGGAGTATTGGACGGGTGACGCGCTGTCTGACGACTTTAACCAGGTGCCCACTACCTCTTCCATCTTTGAAAACTATATTTATTAGTAATGTACATGCAACTAAATAGTTTTCTATCCTGCAGACTGACATGATCAACTTCAGGCTTAAATTAGCCGCTATTCTGTTGGGTTCCACACTCAATGAGAGGAAAGGAATTGATCTTACACAGGAAGATAGTGGTGATTCCAGTGAAGGAGATTTAGATGGTGTGGAACTTTTAGATATTTCACCAGCTGTGTTCCATGGTTCAAACCCAAAGAGAATGAGGATAGATTTTATTTACTCCTCAAGGTATTCTCTTTCCATTGCTGGTGTGCCTAAGTCCGCGGTCGAGTTGATGCACGAGCTGTGGTGGTACATCTGCGGCATAGACGCTGCCGATGCACTAAAGTATGTACTGTCTCGCATTTGGTATCCTCATTTTGCACGTAATCTATTTCATGCAAACCTCATGTATTTTGCACATATTTCATTTTGCCCGACTAGTGGTTAATATATTCTTTTGATAGGAGAGAATGGATCAAGAGCAAGCATCCTTATCCAATTAGCTTGTCACTCAAAAAAATCAAGGATTTTATGACTATATTTGATAGCATGCATCCTGACTTGTTTAACCTGGGTGTTCATATGTTTTCTTGCGACCAAAAGCAAGTATTTGTTGACCCCCCTATCCACTACATGGACCTTCAGTTTTGCGTAAGTTGTTTAATGCAAAAAATTACTATTGCTGTATGAGTATGGTTATCTCAACTGAACTCCCTATAACATGTCTCCTCATATGGTCTCCAACCTTTTCAAACCAGGTGCTTTATGTAAACCCCTTGACGTTCAACGTCTGGCGAAAACTCTATGTCATTGGGGGGTAGTGGATTACCACATATCCAAGTGCATATTGGTAAGATGAAATCACGCATCTGTTTGTTATTTTTTATAACGCATCCACAATATCTTTGTTCTCTTATTCCAGATTATGCTGCCATTTGTCCACGAGGGGATTTACTACCTGTTCTCTGTGAACATGGAGATCAAAGCCATGCACGTACTGGACCCAAATAAACGTCCCCGGTGGTTCAAATTCCCTTACGAGAGTAACTATAGCAGTAAACATCGGACAATAGCCATGTATTTTAAGCTTGCCATGGACGTGGCAAATGCAAACAATTTGGTTGATGTTGCAAAGTGGCCGCTAAGAATGCCTACCATCTACAATCCCATTCCTCGTGAAAGGTAAGGAATTTGCAAATCCACAAACTTTTATGGGGTTTCCAGTATGCAATTGGAATTGTGATATGGGTGTTTTAAATTACAGTAAACATTCTGGCTTGTTTGTCCTGGAGATTATGCGAACTTGGAATGGGGTGAATGTGGATCACTCACAGATGTCAAGGGTACCTTTTTTCATTTCCATTTTTTGTTATCATCCACATGTTTATCCTTAATAATCGTAAATTTCAACAAAATGCAGAACGCAGGAGTTGCTATGAAGCGTTTTCTCTTGGACGTCCTAAGATACGAGCTGAATGATTCTGAAGAAGGCATACCTGTCGATGTCAAGGAGTTTGTCAAGAGGATTAATGGCCCTTTTTAGGGGCGTAAAAGAGCTTTCGGTTACATTTCTTTGGGTTAGTTTGTGCGAGATACTTTGGAAACGTGTTTCCTTATATAAGGAGTTTGTAATTCTGGCACCTGGACATTATCTATGTTTCATTCTTCTTTCCTCTTTTCATACAATTGATTTACATCAGTGGATATATTTTTACTGTACAGTTCTTATTTTGTTCAACGAAGTACCTTTTTGTATTGTATAACGAAATACTTTCATGCACGTGATATCGTGTTGAACAGTATTCGCGCGTGCGTGTCGCACGTGCATTGTAACTAGTACACAGAGAGAGAGAAGTAAAGAGAGCGGTCGATTGGCGGTGCTGCGGCGACGAATCGAGTCTGGAGCGTTGGGGAAAACGATCCACAGACCTAAACTAATCCATTTTTCAGATTGGAGGTCGAGGAGAGCTCTTGCGGCGGCACTCCATCAGTTGCGCTGAACCGATGCTCAGGAAAAAAACTGCTACTGCCCTGTCGCTTCCTTGCTAGATTCGAACGGGCCGGGGCTGAGGGGAGGTGGGGTGAGGAGAGCGGAGGGGAGCGGTCACGGGACACGGGAGGGCTCAGGGAGTCACGCGAGGATGAGCTCGTCCCTCCGTTTTTGGAGGATGAGTTCATCCCGAATATTTATGGAATATTCTGCAGAGTGGCCATCCCATCCGTCCTTGACACCCAAGCAAACACATGACATCTAGGGGCCATCCCATCCCATCCTTCCTCGTCCCTCAAGACAAACACACCCTAAGCAGCAGCGATTTAACAGCCTATCCACTGTACATGTAGCCGAATGGTGCTACGGATTGCTGACTTGACTTGAGTATTTCACCGGCTGCCGGCTCGGTTATTAGCCCTGCTCTTAGGAACGGGATGGGACGTTCTCTTGATTCTCAGTTCGCAGGTCGTTTGGGCCTTGGCTTCGTGAGCCGCTGGTGGGATGGTCCCATACCCGCTGGGCCGACGTTTTTTTTTAACGCGAAACTGTCAGGAAAATCCCTACAGTGTTTGTTGATTTTTATTAAATAAAAGGAAAAAAAGAACAGTCTTGGGGCTACCAAGAAGCTACAGCTAAAACTAAAACAAACAGCTATACAACAGAGAAAACCAAAAGAAAAAGGATACAACAGCTACTATATAGTAGAGGTACAACAACAGTTTACAGAGCAGCAAGTCATTGCTTAATTGGTTGATGATGCCTTTCACTGATTCTGTACAAGTGCAGAATCACTTCTTCCTTAAACGTGCGCTTCCAGTTTTCAATACTTGGAACCTTGCTGGGCCGACGTTCGTTGGCTGTCTATATAATCGTTGTTTCTTCTTTTTAATGAATGAAAACCTGCTTAACTCTTCTTAAGTTGATTTTTTTTGCCAGTTTGCTTTCTTTTTTTTTTGAGCAATGCCAGTTTGCTATCTGCCTTCGCTAACACTACCCCTATTCACTTGTGCTTACCTTGGTCTGTGCATGCGGCTCGTGGGCGGAACTGTTCGTCCACGGTCTACTTTGATGTAAGCACGTGGGCGGCTGAGGAGGAATCGTTGGAAGAAGAATCGAAATTGAGTGGCGATCTACAGGATCGATGCCGGAGAGCCGGATCGGGACAGAGCGCCTTGTTTTCATGCGGTGCAGGTGCAGTACATCCGGTGTGCTTAGGGTGCGTTCGTTGCACTCCTTCTAAAATTTAGGCCTGTCATATCAAAGAGAATCTTACTATTTAAGAATATTTTTATTCATTTAATGACAAAACTTATGTCACGACTCTCCTCTAAATCACGAGACGAATCTAATGAGCCTAATTAATCTATATTTTGCTACAGTGATGCTACAGTAACTATCTTCTAATCACACCTTAATTATCCTCATTAGATCGTCTCATGATTCGTCTTGTAATTCTTTATTTAAATTAGTTTAAACCCCAAGCAATGAACGCGTCCTTAGTGCCGTTTCCCGAGAGAAGAAAAAGCAAAGACCGATGGTACATCACAAGTGTCTGCCGTTATTAGCGCCAACGTGCACGCTGCGCCGCCGCTCTTGTTTCGCGTTCGTCCGTAGTACACGCCAATTTGAAAACTAACACTTCTTTTCTTTTTTTTTTTTGCGATGGAACACTTGTCTGAACCGAAGCACATGAGTGAGCCGAGCGGCGTGAACCAGTTCGCCCCGCCGGGCTCGCGGCGCCGTATCACGCCGCTTTCAGCTTCCACCCTGACCCGGCTGCGCTACTCGTGACGAAATCCTAGCCAAATTTGTTATTCTAGCTCGCCTCCATGATAACATCCAAAACCACGCACGTAAGCTCGACGACGGGTAATAATAGCTCACAGACAGATGGGCCGTGAGAAGACGGGTCCCAGTTGCCAGAGAGCAAGCAAACAACGCCCGAAAGCACGGCGGCCTCTTCCTGCCGGGGCCCACCACAGGCGGCGATGCACAGTCACGCTCCCCAACAAAACGCACACGTGGATCGCGGCGGGGCGGCCTACCTTTCCCGTGACGGCCGGTGGGGACCACATGTCGGCGTCGGGGCGCCGGGCCTTTATCCCTCGGGGCGGGGGGCCGCCGTCTCGCTCCCGTCTCTCATCGTCATCACTCCTCACTCTCTAGTCTCTCCTCCCAGTCCCCACCGGGCTCTGCTTCGCCATCTTCTCGTCTCTTCCTCCGGCCGGGGTCCATGGCGATGTGGAGGGCGGCCGCGCGCCGGCTGGTCGACGGGGCGCTCGGCTCCAGGGCCGCGCACCTGGTCCAGTCCTCCCCTCTCTCGGTGCGTTCGTTTTTTTTCCCACCTCGGTTTGTCACCT
The DNA here is from genome assembly GCA_012490785.1 of Eragrostis nindensis. NCBI lineage: Eukaryota > Viridiplantae > Streptophyta > Magnoliopsida > Poales > Poaceae > Eragrostis > Eragrostis nindensis. The sequence goes on from JAAXCT010000872.1 coordinate 53,911, forward strand.
TGTTCCAAACTTCCGATTCATGCGGCGGATTTCTTGCGTGGTTGTTTGTTCCTCGTGTGGTGAGTGTTGGCAAAAGGTGGGAAACAGTGGCTTCGAGTTCTGCTGTTTCCCTCGCGTGCTTGATAGGAGGGGTTGGGGTTGGGTGATCGAATTTACACTACCCCTGTCCCAGCGCAGTGGCACCTCTTGAGGATTTTCATTCTTTTCCACTTCCTTTCTTTGCGGGGATTCCTGTTCTGTTCTCCAAATAAACTATCCCCCCTTTCCCTGAGTAACTTGTTTTGCGAGATACTGTTTCCGTAGGATTTTTTTGTTGTGGGATGCTTATCCGATCCACGGGATTAACCTATGAAGAGTGCTAATTTGTTTTGTTCGCTTCTTTGTTCCTCAGACATCCTCAGGCAGCAAGAAGATCGTCGGGGTGTTCTACAAGGCCGGCGGGTACGCCGACAACAACCCCAACTTCGTCGGCTGCGTCGAGGGAGCCCTCGGCATCCGCAACTGGCTCGAGTCGCAGGGCCACCACTACATTGTCACCGATGACAAGGAGGGCCCCAACAGCGGTCAGTATCCCAGGGGAGGGGGAGCTGCACAACTTCCTTTTTTCTGTCAAGTCTTTGTAGGCAGTTCATTGAACTTGTGTTATTAATTCCATAGTAAGCAAACTAAATGTGATGAACTCGGTAATTAGAAGCAGTACTTCTAAACTCATGCAAAATATTTCCTGCCTCTTGAGTGAATGAAGCTTTTACATGAAATGCTTGTTTGTGCTACTTGAGTGTAAATAATGTCTGAATTTCCTTTCCCCCCTCGAATTGCTGGTTAGAGTGCAGTGATTTTGTTTGGTCAAATACGAATGGGTAAACATGGTTCTTCAATTGGATGAGCTATTCTTTATTATGTGAGTGACAGCTGAAAAGTGGGTACCGCTGGTTTCCTCTTGGCTTAAATGAAGGTGCTATTTTCATATTCAGATATCACTTTTAAGACTTGCATGTCGGCTTCCTGCCTTGTTAAAGAAGGAAGGAAAAAAAGATTATGCATACCAATTTTCATACATGCTTGGGCCTTCACCTCTTTTGTTTCCTGACCATGATGAAATTACAATTGTATGTCACCTTTTATTTTTTGGGTAGAGAGCTTTGTAGTTTTGACTATTATTGCTAGACTCTGATTTTGTAGTCAGTTCATTAAACTTGTGTTATTAATTCCATAGTAAGCAAACTAAATGTGATGAACTCGGTAATTAGACAGCAGTACTTCTAAACTCATGCAAAATATTTCCTGCCCCTTGAGTGAATGAAGCTTTTACATGAAATGCTTGTTTGTGCTACTTCAGTGTCAATAATGTCTGAATTTCCTTTTTAACCTCCAATTGCTGGTTAGAGTGCAGCGATTTTGTTTGGTCAAATACGAATGGGTAAACATGGTTCTTCAATTGGATGAGCTATTCTTTATTATGTGACTGACAGCTGAAAAGTGGTTACCGCTGGTTTCCTCTTAGCTTGACTGAACGTGCTGTTTTCATGTTCAGACATCAGTTTTATTCCTGCCTTGTTAAAGAAAGAAGGAAAGATACATCCTTCGGCCTTCACCTTTTTTTTTTCCTTACCATGATAAAATTACAATTGTATGTCACTTTTTTTTTTAGAGAACTTTGTATGTTATTGCTGGACTCTGATTTTGTACGCTGTTTCACTACTAAACAATTGCTGTTCTTGCTCACAGAACTGGAGAAGCACATTGAAGATATGCACGTCCTGATAACCACCCCATTCCATCCAGCATATGTTACTGCAGAGAGGATAAAGAAGGCAAAGAACCTTGAGCTTCTTCTCACAGCTGGAATTGGCTCTGATCATATTGATTTGCCAGCAGCTGCTGCTGCAGGCTTAACTGTGGCTGAAGTTACTGGAAGTAACACCGTCTCTGTGGCTGAAGATGAGCTCTTGCGCATTCTGATCCTTGTCAGGAACTTCTTGCCTGGGTATCAACAAGTAGTGCAAGGGGAATGGGATGTCGCAGGCATCGCCCACAGAGCTTATGACCTTGAAGGAAAAACTGTAGGAACTGTAGGGGCCGGTCGTATCGGCAGACTCCTGCTTCAGCGTCTTAAGCCCTTCAACTGCAACCTGCTTTACCATGACAGACTTAAGATTGACCCTGATCTTGAGAAAGAAATTGGGGCCAAGTTTGAAGAGGACCTGGATGCTATGCTTCCAAAGTGTGATGTTGTTGTGATCAACACACCTCTTACAGAGAAAACAAGGTTTCAGCTCATCATATACTTTATCTTCTAAATCTAATATAGAACTTTTCTCAGTCTTGTTTTCTCGTTTGTTCAGAGGCATGTTTAACAAAGAGAGGATTGCAAAGATGAAAAAGGGTGTAATTGTTGTGAATAATGCCCGAGGAGCAATCATGGATACTCAGGCAGTTGCAGACGCTTGTTCCAGTGGACACATTGCTGGTACTTACAGCCATTCATTAATTTCTTTAGCCTTTTGACATACCGTACTAATATTGCAAATGCTGGCCTGATTCTGCTGCTCGGTCCATGATTTATATTAATTTGCTTGAACTTGCCATGTTGCATTTTCCAGAATCAACATAAAAACTTAGATAAAGAGAATATATTCTGGTGGTCTGTTTGTTGATATTTAATTTAACAATGTACTGAGAATATAACAACAAGCACTCCGTTGTAAAGTAGTATTCTTTCTGTGACACTATTTTCTTTGTATACAGATTCTTGCTGCAAAACATATATTTTATTGGATGAATAGGAGAATCATGCATCAGTATGACTAGGTTATCAATTATTTCTTTTGTATGACACATTTTATTTCCATGACCATTTGTCAGGATATGGTGGTGATGTGTGGTACCCCCAACCAGCACCGAAGGATCACCCCTGGCGTTACATGCCTAACCATGCTATGACCCCCCACATATCTGGGACTACCATTGATGCTCAGGTCAGCTTCTATGTCTTCTTCAGTACGAATGTTACAGGAACTTGAACCACATATCTGTATTATTTTGCATAATCTTAGTAAGAAGTACTCCCTCCGGTTTTATATTGTTGACGTCATTGATTTTTTTCGCTACGTTTGACCATTTGTTTTATTCAAAATATTAGTTCAAACATGCAAAGTTATTAGGTATATTTCAACTTTCTTTAATGATAAAACAAATCATAACAAAATCTATGATATTTTTTAAAATATTTTGAATAAGACGAATGGTCAAACGTCAACAATTTAAAACCGGAGGGAGTATTGTTTTGAATCCTGATGTCTCATCACACTTTAACATGGTTAGGTCCTATCATGAGCAGGAAATAGTGTAGATCATTCATTCAGTTATATAAGCAGACGAACTGAAAATCTTGCTCATTTTTTGTTACGAGTCATCAAGAAACACTGCACACTTTATAGTGGTAACTGTCTGAAGGTTTACCAGATTTATAAGAAAAACTCATCATATCAGAGTTTACTAACACAGGGTTGTAATAAGATTCTATGTTTCATGTTTACCATTCTGGCTTCCATATGGACCATAAGTAGGGCACACACATGCCAAAAAGTCATGCACTAAATCCATTACTCTATTTTCTCAGTTTGTGCTACATGTGTTGACAGTGTTGTATCATTTTTCATACTTGCTGCTGACTGTGCCTATGATATTCATGACGAACCTACAATTCGTGCAGCTCCGCTACGCCGAGGGTGTAAAGGACATGCTGGACAGGTACTTCAAGGGCGAGGACTTTCCGGTTCAGAACTACATCGTTAAAGAAGGCAAGCTCGCCAGCCAGTACCAGTAACCGAGCTTGGTGCAGCTGTAGGGCATTCCAGGAACTAGATGGCGAGGAAAAGAACCAGCTCCGTTGTTGTATGAGTGTTATACCTTTCGGCAGCCTGAAATAATAATGGACGCCCGGAACATTCAGCTGGAACTATGAATAAAGCTTTTTTTTTTTGGTCGAATTACGATGTGTTCCGTTTCAGCTGGAGCTTCGGGTTAGTCTGGTCATATCACAACTCGTTTGAAAAGCAAAAGATCTTTGAACGGTTGAAACACTGGCATCCACATTGTGTACATTTCAAGGTGAATCTTAGGTCGGGATTGGTGATGTCTCCGGGCAAAATGAACTAATATATATAATACTCCTTTTATGACGTTTAAGACACAGAATATTGTATAATGTAAGCTAAATTGGTTGCCGTAAATATCATATATGTAAGTACTTCCTCTAGGGTTCAAAAGTAAGTCGTTTAGACATTGACATGGTCTTTAAAATATAGCTTTGACTAATATATTTTTCATCAAATATTTATAAAATATAATTAAAGTATAGTTTTATGAAATATATTAAATACGAATCTACTCATATCATTTTCACGTTTCTAAATTTAACACATAAAAGAAATTTAAAGTCAAATTTTAAAAAGTTTAAAGGCAATCTCAAAACGACTATTTTTTGAATCCTGAAAGGAGTATGAGATAGCACTTGAGTTGATGAAGTCACCTTTTCGGGTCCACTTTAATTCTATATTTTTTCCAATGATGCAAATAGTATCCCGTTATAGCTTTTGAAGATAGGTGTCGCGACAACTAAATCATAGAACAAACACTTATAGTATGTTTGAATAAATTTGGAACAATATTGATATATTCTGTACCACATATGGTATGAATACAGTAGAACAATCCCGCCTCTTGAAACATTGTATCCGTGCGTTGTTACGGGAGGGATAGTATAACTTCTTTATTTTAGGTATCTAACTGACTTCCACAAATAAAATATTTTTACTTTGTTCTAGAAACCATTACAATGTGGTAAAAAGACCAAGGATTCATCTAAAAACAAATCCCAAGGATTTATAGGGATGTCTTTGAAGTACACAGGGGGTTTTCCTTCGAGTACAGTCTGGTTTCTCTGAGCAGCCCATCCCCACCAGAGTCGCTGTCATTGGATTACTTGATGCCATCAACATTGGTGAGGTCCCCGTTTAACGAGATTATCTGATTGCCCGCGGGGAGGCCGTAAGAAACCGTAACATCGTAGTTTAGTTGATGCCCGTATTCACACCCAGTTTTAAGGACAAAACTTTTTTTTTTGCGGGGAATGATGAGATTTTATTATATCATGATAGGGTTACAATCAGCTGCGACAACATCAGCAGCAAAGTCTGGAGCACGCCGCAGCCAAACTGCTGTCAGCGACTCGTTACAAGATTTATTAGCAATAAAATGTGCAACCCTATTCTGATCACGATAGCAATGACAAATCTCAACATCCCAAAGCTCAGCAGCGAGCAAACGTACTTCCTTCAGCAACAGCGCAAGGTGTGACCTATTCTCACCATTATTGTTAAGGGCAGCTGCAACGGTCATGCAGTCAGTTTCAAGTGTAACTGGCTGTGGCACCCATTGGAGAGCGAGGGAGATGCCCTCTTTACATGCGAGAAGCTCAGCCTCCTCTGCATCAGTGCAGTCAAAGAGCCGTCGTCCGGACGAGAAGACAACAGCACCATGATCATCTCTGGCAATGATGCCCACCGCGGCACGCCCCGTCTCGTTGAAGAAACATGCGTCAACATTAACCTTCACCCTTCCCGGCCTTGGCAGCTCCCATGTGCGCTTCACATAATTCCCAGGTCGCTTCCGTTGTCCAGCTGTTGGCGCTAGCTCTTTCCCTTTGCTACCAGCTGGAACTGACGGTTGCCGGACAAGCATCAGTGACTCATGAAAACTTTGCAGGAACCTGACCGAGCCTTCAATCGGTAGTAGTTTCCCCTCGTGTCTCAACTGATTCCGCACATACCAAGCTCGCCACAGCAACAGGAGCACCTTGGCTTTCATCTCCTCGTCACACGCATTGAGCAACAGCAGTAGCCACTCCGGCCCTGACTCGATGAATCTATCTTCAGGTGGCAGGTCCCAATGTTGTCGCATGGCTTGTCTAAGATAGCGAGCAAGCGGGCACCTGATCAGAGCATGGAACTCCGATTCATCCTCCACTCCACATAGCTTGCAAGTTCCTACTACCTCCAGCTTCCTCACGCATTTGTTTTTGCTAGTCGGTAAGCAGCCTGTAGCAACTCGCCAGCCAAACATGCGCACCTTAGGGGGCACATCAGCTTTCCACACACCATTCCACAAGCTTCTTCGGCCATCAGGCGCTGTACTGCTCGATTGTTGTGATCCCATCTCATCTAGCTCCATACCCAGTCTGTAGGCACTCCTAACAGAGAACAACCCTGTTTTCTCATAATGCCAAGCAACAAAGTCCTCATGACCACGCACCGGGAGTTTGATTTTCCGGATAGCATCTATATCTGGCTGATAGAAGTGAGTCTGTAACATCTCCATAGACCAAGTATTTGTTCTCTGGTCGATTAGTTCAGAGACCCATTTCACTCTGCCACGCCCTTTTTTCCCCAAGACAGCAAGTTCAGGCTCCCTCGGAATCCACTTATCACGCCATATACGTATACTGGTACCGTTGCCAACTCGCCATATGATCCCCTTTTTCAACAATTCCAAGCCATGCTCAATCGCGCGCCACGTCGATGAGGCGTTCCCAGAAAAGGAAGTATCAATGATATTCCCGTTTGGGTAATAACGTGCCTTCAGAATGCGAGCACAGAGACTGCTCGGCTGGTAGACAAGCCTCCATGCTTGCCGGGCAAGGAGCGCTTGATTGAAAGTCTTGAGATCTCTGAACCCCAGTCCTCCTCTGTTTTTGCACTTCAACATTTTCTCCCATGCACACCAATATGTCTTACGCTTCCCTTTCTCTGCTCCCCACCAAAACCTTTTTATAGTGCGAGTTAATTCTTCACACAGACCAGCCGATAGTTTAAGAACTCCCATGCAGTATGTGGGCAGAGCCCGTCCTACTGATTTAATTAGCGTCTCTTTTGCCGCACTTGACATGAACTTGTCACTGTAATCTGACATACGCTTGCCGAAACGCTCCTCCAGGGGTTGGAATGCATCTCTCTTGACACGACCAACAGGAGTAGGCAGGCCTAAATAACAAGGTTCAAAGGCCTCCTTTTGCACCTGCAGTATATCTCTTATCTCCTTTTTAGTCGTGTCCAGCACATTACTAGAAAACATGATCGAGCACTTCTCTGCACTGAGTAATTGGCCTGTCCCTGCCTGAAAATCCGCAAGCACCTCCTTGATACCATGAGCTTGTTCTTGGTTTGCTTTAAAGAACAGAAGACTGTCGTCCGCAAACAACAGATGGGAAACTGAAGGTGCTCTTCGACATACTTTCAGACCTTCAATAACTCCCTCAGTTTCTGCTCTTGACAGCAACTTTGACAAACTATCAGCGACGAGGAGAAATAAATAAGGCGATAAGGGATCACCTTGGCGTAGGCCGCGAGATGGATGAAAAGGTTGCAGAAGCTCGCCGTTAAACTTGATGCGATAACGCACAGTGGTCACGCAGGCCATTATCCACTGTACCCATGTTTGTTGAAAGCCCAATTTTTCCAGCACCTTCTGCAGAAAACCCCAATCAACCCTATCATACGCCTTGGCAAGATCCAACTTGTACGCACAGAATCCATCTCCTCGAACATGACAGTTTTGCATTGTGTGGAGGCACTCAAACGCTATTAAGGCATTATCTGTAATCAACCTTCCAGGGATAAAAGCACTTTGATTCTCTGAAATCAACTTATCAAGGTGAGGCCTTAGCCTATTCACGAGGCACTTTGATACTACCTTGTACAGCACATTACATAAACTGATAGGTCTGAAGTCCTTCAGTTTCACTGCTTGTGGCTTCTTTGGGATCAGTACAATAGCAGTATCGTTGACTCCTTCAGGCATATGTGCTGTTCTGAAAAATTCCTGGACTGCATGAACAACATCATTTTTCAACAAACTCCAGTTGCGCTGAAAGAAACGACCAGGAAGGCCGTCAGGTCCTGGTGCTTTTAGAGGGCCGATCTGAAAAAGAGCATTACTAATCTCCACTTCTGAAAACGGTGCACACAAAGCAGAGTTAATATCCTCAGTTATGACCTCTGGCACTGCATGAATGACACGCTCGGGTATCACATTTGGGTCACGGTCATACAATTTATCAAAGAATTTTTGGGCAAGCTCCTGCATCTGCTTCTTGCTGGTGCGCCAATCACCATCATCGCCCTGCAGTTTCTTAATTCTGTTCTTCCTCGCTCTCCACCTTGCCTTCTGATGGAAGAACCGAGTATTCCGATCACCATACTTTAGCCAATCAACACGTGATCGCTGTAGCCACATCTTTCCTCTTCATAGTATCCAGAGTACTCCTCAGTTCATGTGCAGCAGCTGCATCACCCTGTAACCTCAGCTCAGTAAGCTTGGCTCTCAGTTCCCCAATTTGTTTCGTGACTGAACCGAAAGTCTTGCCACTCCATTCTTTCAAGGTCACAAGCACAGTACGTAGTGCATCACCCACATCACCCAGATTCTCCACTGTTCTGCGCTTTCTCCATGCCTCTTCGATAATATGATGCAGCTCGTTGTCGCGCTCCCACATGATTTCATACATTAATTGCCTGCCACCTTTGCGCACTTGTTCTTCCACACCCAAGGTGATCAACAGCGGACAATGGTCAGAGCGACATGAAACCAGATGCTTAACATTCACGTCCGTGAACAGGTCCCTCCATGCATCATCAGCCACCACCCGGTCAAGTCGGACCTTGACATTGCGATTACCCGGCTGGTTATTATCATAGGTATACGGGAGGCCCTCGAAACCCAAATCGTGTAGCTCGCAAACTGAGAGAGCATCACGGAAATCTGCCATCTGCCTTTCCGGACGTAAGCATGCCGAGAAGTGCTCATACTGCCACATAGCTTCATTGAAGTCACCCAGAACAACCCAACGTAAGCTAGACTTTGATTTTAAATTTGCCATCTTCTCCCACATCTTGTGCCTATTTTCAACTCTTGGTTCGCCGTACACAAAAGTAGCTCGCCACTGTGGTGCATTCGCTTCCTCTCGAACAGATACGTCAATGTGTCCATCAGAGATAGACAGCAGGTTAACTTCCATCGACTCATGCCAAAATAATCCAAACCTCAACCCCCACTCTGCCCATCACTGCTCACAGCCAGACAACCTTTCAGCCTTAATCTCCATCTCAAACCTTCAACTCTAGTGTCCTTCACCCGTGTTTCAGACAAGAACACCATCTTGGGGTTATGCGTCCTTGTTAAGGACATAAGCTCTTGAACTGCTCGGGGATTCCCCGCCCCCCGACAGTTCCAGCAGATTATACTCATTGCTCCTGACGGGGCTCGCCATGAGCTCCTGTCAGGTTAACAGCCTGTGCTGGTACATTAGCTAGAGTCCTTCCCTTCTTCGACACATTCTCCGGGCCACCATCATCCGCTGGTGCCTTACATGCTAAACCATTATCCTCCTTTTGGTTACTACTGCGTTTCCCTAAAGGGGACACTGGTGGCATAGCTGCATCCTCCTGATTAGATGCCATGCAACCCTCAACATTGGCAAGTGCATTTTCTAAATCACCGAGCGCCTTTAGTACTGGAACATCACCATGTTCCGTCTTCAGAACCGATGTGACCTCATCACCATCTTGAGTCTGCTTGTGCTTCCAGTTCTTGTCTGACCGTGAGATAGAAGAGGTGGCCGGCTTGCCAGCACGAGAGTTGTTCCTCACACCTAGCAATGAATTACGATGCTTATCACGCCCAGAAATTGTCTTGTTCTCAATGCTCCTGGTAATGGACCGCACAACTGATTGCGGCGCGCTCGGAACACTGCCGCCACCCATTGGAGCCTGTGACTTTGAACCATTCAAGATCGCCAGTGGTAGAGGGGAGCCCACATGCAGATCTCCCACCTTTTGGGATAGATCATTACTGACATTGGGAGGGACTGCCAAACCTTCTCCTTCCTGCTCGTCATCGCCATGCAGATTCGGCTTCATGTTGCGAAATTGTTGCAGTGGATTAACAAAAAGGCTGCGTGCAGCCGCAGGCTTCTCCATGGCGTTCATGGTTCTGCTACGTGACTCAGCTTTCTTATATGGAGACCCTCTCAAAGCTTGACCATACCTGAACCCAGGGTAACTATGGTGCTTAAACTGACATTCACGATCTGAGTGCCCCATTCGCCCACACTTAAAGCAAAAGTGTGGCGCTTTTTCATACTTCAAATCAAAAGTATCGAGCTTTCCATCAATTTTCATCTGAAACCATGGCCTAGGTGGTTTACTCAGCGGCAGGTTGACTTTGATACGCATGAATCTTCCCACAGAGTGAACACCATCTTCCTTGTACACCTCAATTATCTTGCCCAGCCTGTTACCAATCATCTCCCCCACCTTGTCATTCATCATTACTCCCGGTAGATCAAATATCTGAACCCAAAGAGGAATTGAGACCAGCGGTACTTCAGAAGGCCTATTTTTCCCATCATACGGCACTACTAGCAGTGCATCGCCCTTATGGCGCCATGGTCCACCATTAACGACAAATTTATAATCACTTTCTCCCTTGAACTCAAGCAGAAACAATTTATCGTGTAGCACCTTGCGCAGGATTTTCCCCGAGGAAGCCAAGCCTTCCTCATCTCCTCAAATAGCCCATGCACACTATAATGTTGAACAGTAAAGAAGCGTGCAAGCACCATCCACTTCTTCGGGGCCTCCTGTTCCAACTCATCTAAATTAAATTCAAGGATGTCCTCCTCCTCCTCCTCCTCATCCTCCATTGATCTCTCCTCCCCATCCAAGTTATCCTCCATTTCTTCCTCCTGGCCGAGCGCATCATCTTCTGCTCCCACCTGATGAGCCAGTTGTAGCTGCAGCTGCCTGTCAGCCTCCATAGCCCTATCCCTCTCTACCATGCTATCAACCTCCTGTCCATGCGAATTCACCTTCACCCCGCCGCCACCCGGATCAGGAACCCTAGTTCCTGTTCGCGAGTTCTCCAGCGTGCCGCCGTTCACCGCTGCCATCTTGCCAAGAGAGTTGTTTCCCGCAGACATCAATCCGACGAGACGAACTCAAGAACTTCGGGTGGGTAGAGGGCCCAATGCCTCCCCTTAATCACCCCCAGAACCGTGAGAAACGTACCCGAGACGGAGAGGGGACTGAAAGGCTTGATGACGGGTCGGAGACAGACGGAGGAACAATCAGAGACGAGCGGAGACGATCAGAATCAAGGAATCGCCCCCGAAACCCTAGCCGCCAAGAGAGCCCTAGCGGAGGGAGTCGTGGCGTGACTATTTTAAGGACAAAACTGAATACATAACTATATGTATGCTAGAATCAAGTTTCACACATATAAAGACAATAGTGAAATAAACAGTATAACCAGTGTTATTATTATATCGTCTCATCGTAGCATTATTACAGCATCTAAATAAAATGTCTCATAAGACTAAATAAAACGACAGCGGAAGACACCCAAACACACAGGCAGTCGACTGGGAGACAGCACGCCTAGTATTCCTCATGAAAGTACTCCATGGCGCCTTCATCTTCTGAGCAGCATTTCAATGTAGAGAGGGGAATAGCAAGTGTGAGTACATATCGTACTCCGCAAGTGTAGGAAAAGATGACATGCAAAGCTTAAACAAAAGAAAGGCTAACACATGATTCATAGCAGAAAGCATCTATAATTATATCATTTAATTAAAGCATCTATTTACTAAGTGTGGAAACCTTCCTAAAAGGTTATTAACATAAGACCAACTACACAGGTTACCCCACCTGTGAAGCCAAGGGTTACTCCACCCACAACTAAACTACAGGTTACTCCACCTGCAGCTCCCATAGGTTACCCCACCCGTATCTGGTAACCCCACCAGATCCACCCAACCATTCCCACTAATCATGTGAGGATCCAGGCCGCTCCTGACCGTGAGCACGGCTGTCATGAGAGTTTTACTTCTCTGCAGAGGTCGTACCACTTTACCCACGAGTCCTGATTTCATCCCCTGTTGCCAGGTGGACTAAATCCTCCTTTATGCCCGTGCTGCGCTGCACTTACACACTTCCGAGGTGTGCGGCAAGGAGATCACTACAAGGTCTTTCAAAGAGTCTTCCAGCCAGCAAACATCCCATGCTAAGGTTCCACCGCTGCGGGATTACGTCATCCTCTACAGAAGCCCCCTCTGGCACCGTGGCTCGGATTACACCATCCATCACCTAGGACTGATATTACTCCATCCCAATCCTCTTCCTCGAATGCCGTCAACTGGAAGAACATGTTGGTACTCAACCAGGCTGCTCCATATCAGCCTCGTGATGGCACTGTTGTCCTGGGTTGCCGCTCCACGAACCGGTCCTTAGGATCTCAAGCAGGCACTAACCACAACCATGAGTACAAAACGAGTACTCGTGCATACCCGCACCATCATCAAACCATCCTCCTGCTTGGATCCCCTAGTTCTCCAATGTTGCTAAAAAGGATTACACCATGCCATGATTAATGTGCAAGTGAACCATTAGTCAAGATTATTATCAAAATTATTCTCAATCAACCCAGTTCAGCAAGCTAAGCATGACTTACCCATCCTCGTACTATCATCTACCACAACCAGGCGACAAGGAAAATAGTATGGAACAGGATATAGACACATAGGATTCATATTAAACGCGATGCATGATACTAAATTAGAGGGAGAATGAAATAGGTCCAAAATGGTCAAGGACACTTGCCTGTATCCCCTGCTGCTTCTTGCTCAAAGTTGATGTCTTGGAAGTTCTCAAACGGCTCCTCTTCTAAAACGGTAACATGCAAAGCACACATACACAAATAATAAGGAACAATACACCAAACAGTACTAAAGTGCTACAAAAATTGTACCAAAAGCTAGAGCTCGTTCCTACGATTGCCTGAGCGCAAGAATCGCTTAAAATGGAGTTAGGAATAAAAAGTTATAAGCATTTGAAGTTAGGAGGTTTAAACTGTAAGATTAGCATTTCTGGAATTATTTTTCTACTGAAAACTCGAGTTATTGCGCAAGCATGGCGTCGTGCTGATGCAGTAAAGAGTAAAGGATTAAAGTTGAATTGAGAAATGCTGTGGACTCGGTCCATGGAGCCATAGACCACTCGGGATCGCCAGTCCATGGGTCCACGGTGGACCAGACCTCGCCGGCGATGACCGAAACGGCGGCGCTTCGCCGGAGATCGGCCGGAACGGCGACGCGGAGCTCCAAACCTCGCCGTGGAGGGACGTGAAGCACGGGATGGTGACGTAGGACCCACCTCGGCGGTCGCGCGACGTCGAGGAAACCCGGAAGGTGGTCGGCGACAGCGACGAAGGGCGGCGAGGCTTCGGTGTCGTCGAGGAAGGTCGTCGGGGCGTCTGGCTCGACGATATCAGGCGGACGAGTGGCGGTGAGTCACAGCGATCCTCGGCGTGGGGTCGTCGTCGTCTAGGACGTCTTCGTCGCGCGGATCCGCGAGCTCGAGCGGCGGCGTCAATGGCGGCGGCGGCGCGATTCGATTTGGCGGACGCGGCGACGTTTTGGCGAAAGGGAGAACGGGAGGCGATGGCGCTGGTTAAATAGAGGGCGAGGGAGTCGGAGTTCGGGGCACGCACGCCCAGGGTGCGGCTCGGAGGAGGCGCGGCGGCGGCGGCGTACGGCGCGGCGCGGGCTAGGTTTGGGTGGCGGCGGGCCGAGGAGCGGGCTGGCGGGCTGCGGCCGGGTTGCGCGGCCTGAGCTGCTGGGCGAGCTGGGCCGTGGGCGAAAGAAAACAGGCCGGCCCAAGCGGAAGGAAAAAGGAAGAGAAAAGAAAAGAAAAGGAAAGAGGAACTGGGCCAAAAGAGTTTCGGCCCACAACCGGCTGCGCAGAAACTTTCTCCTTTTCTATTTATAACCTTTCTTCTATTTTCTATTCTAAACCAAATCGATTTCTATTCGAATTTTTAAATATATTTTTCACACAAAAAAATCCCTACTGCAGACTACTCCAGCATGAATGCAACAAACAATTATTTTATAACCTAAATTAATTCATTTAATTTAGAAAATAGCTCTTTTGCCTAGAAAAGTGATTACACCCTAATTGATTAAGGTAAAATTTTAATCTATTGCAAAAAGTTTTAAAATTTAGTGAAATTTAAGTCACATTCTAAAATTTGAAATTTTGGGTGTGACAATTACGAAAAAAAAGAACAATATTAATTATGGAGCAAAAGTGTTACCACATGCCCGCGGAAGTACTGCTCTCCGTTAATGCGGTGGTTAAAGCCTCAACCAGGACGTTTTTCTTTTGTAATCCAAGGCGCGCTGATTTTTTTTTTTTTTTGTAGAATTGTGATATCACTTGGCTAGCTAAATTGCATATGCAGAATCGAGGAAAATTTCAGATGCGGACGTAATTTTTCTATGTTTTTGTACGGAGCACTTGGCTAGTTGCCTCTTTCTTTCTGCAATCAAATGTTTTAAAAATCCAGATATGTTCTTAACATTTTGCACTAAGTTTAGACATGGTTACTCCTATGTTGGACTCTGCACATTCAGACATGAGCGCTCCTTTGTTGTATGCTCAAGTTCAGACAGAGATGTTTAGTTACAAACATTCAGATACAAGTACAACGTGTTAGATATTTTTCATTTAGAAGAAATATAAATGTTTGAATCATGGAACTGTCAAGCACTCAAGCCCATGGAACATTGAGCATTATATTCATATACGAACTCAACATCACATTCAAATACACCTGGAATTCAGGTCAAAAACTTTGACCTAGACAGAGTTAACGGCTTAACCACGACGCCGTTGTTGAGGAGAACAAACATGCTTATGGGAACCAGGAGGTTGATGGTGATGGACTGCACATAAAGCTCTGCCGATATATATGAACATCCACACGCCTATATCCAGTTTTACCATGTCGGGCATGTCCCTAGATGTTCTGAGCTTGTCCGATGGAGTAATTGTATCTAGAGATAAATTGCAAATGGCATGAGTTCAGAGGACAACACAACTCTCAGAGATTTTATGAAAAAAAAAAATGGAGCACTAGCAAACCTGTAGGCTTAAGAAGGCATTAATTTTAAAGATAAGTAGTTGAACAAATATAGATATCTAGTTGAACAAATTGATTAAATTACTAGAGCAATTTGGTTTGCTCACTGGAACAAGTAGTCTGTAGTACTGAAACACACTGAATAATTAGTTGAACAGATAGGATTCACCGCTAGAATAAATAGGAACAAAGGGCCACATGAATGTGATATAAAGGAAGAAAACTAAAAAAATGGATTGATTTTTATTTATTTGTCGCAAATTTGAAAGAAACAAAGCAAACAATAGGATGCATAGCATTATGTCCTCAAACTCATCAGAATATAAGATTTTTCAGATTTGCGTAGTGACAAAAAGAAAAATCAGAGAAAAAACAAGCAGGGCAGCTCGAAAGCACACAGGGATCACGTGCATATTTTTCACTCCTAGATAAAGTTCTATATTTAATTTACTATATAGATAAAATTTAAGTTACTATATATAATTTAGGGCTCCTTAGTTTAGTGCACGAAAATAAAATAACAAAATGAAACATGAAAGACTGTAAAAAAGTACCAGTCAGTACCCATATAAAGAGGCAACTGAAAAAGTTTCCCTTTCGATATATTTGGTTCAAATCCTATAGCGCGTAATGAGGCAGCTGACACCAGACAAGGTACGTCCCCTCGCAATGATACCTAGCTGTAGAAGTAGACGCATGTGGCCTCTGGACCTCATCTAATTTTTGTGCATACGCCGAACTTCGGCCATATATGCTCTATGAAGAAGGCAGCTTCTCTCCTCCATTGAGAGAAGAAGACAGATAGAGAGCCATGAAGAGGAAGGGAGGTGATGGAGGAGGAACATCGGTGGTGGACGCCGATGATGAAGGGAGGAGGATGATGGGGTCAAGGATGACGGAGATGGAATATCTGTGCTCGAAGCTCATGTCTCTCGTTCCAGAAGACTATCAGCTGGACAATTCACAGGTAAAATCTATCCACGAACTTGCAAGATTATTCCTACTACTGATCTGAATTATTTGTGCTAGCTTCATCATGCTAATTAACATGAAAATCATATATAAGAAATAATATATATATATATACTTAATGACATACACTAACACTGACCTTCCTGTGTGAGCAAGGGAAAGGTAGGCTTTTTAATGGAATAGTGTTTCATTGTCCATATGATGGTCGATCACTAACAACCAAGTCTATCTGGTTTATATTGGTTCAAGAAAACAATATCTGCCAACGCTCGCCCGGGCGAACGGTCAGCAGCACACGGTTGCGCTGTGCCGGCCCGGGATCGAGTCGCGGCACTCGCAGGGAGCGTGGCCTGGACCAGTTAGTCCCTCGCGCCAGCTCCCTGGCGTGGCGCCGGCAACGGGGCGGCCCCTTTGAGACCGTCCTCTGGAAAAAAAAGAAAAAAAAGAAAAGAAAAAAATATCTGGTTTAAACTGAATTCACCATATGGTGTTTCCGGCTTGTGTATACTGAGAAAATCTGGAAATAAAATACTGCCTCAGTTGTTAAATACTCCTATATGGGTTTAATACAGCTAATATATAAGTTCAAATTCAACTAAATTTTATCCTAAATAAACGTCCTATATTTAAGAATGGAGGAAGTATTTCATAAGTTTACTCAATGTATAATATCTTTCTTCTGTATCATTGCTATCTTATTGAATTGGATCGTCCCTTAAAGCATGTGTGGTCTACGATGTCGAGTCCCTAATAAATTGTACCAATTGATAAATCAGGCAAAGTTCTTTAGAAAAGTCGTACAGGGTTTTCGCAAAAAAAAAAAAGTCGTATAGGGTTTGCCTAGGCCTCTTCTTAAATGCAATGTATTATAAAATAGAACAATTTTCAGTTCTCAAAACATCAAACAAATTAAATGAAGGAAGAGAGTATTGTGATCAGAGATGACAATCCTAAGTGTTTTTCTTAGAACTGACAGTGATATAAGTTAATCATAACATATAACCAAGTGAAAGGAAATAATTTGGCCGTGTTGTACCCCACTCGAATTCTCATGTCCCTTACAACCAACACACGACGACTCGTACCATAAGAGGGGCATATAGTGGCAAGGGTGATGCATATGTGTACTATGTTTTTTTTTTTCAATGAGCATATGTGTATTATCTTGTTGGGCTCTTATTAAGGAACTTTTTTTTTTTTTGCAACGAGCATATGTGTTCGGTTTCTAGAAAATTACTACTATATGGGATTGGAAGGGATTAAAGATGATTAATCCTACCAAACTTATAGATGATTGAACTCCCTTCAATACCCTCCAAGTCCTCTTGTGAAGAGGAATAACTGAACGAGGCACAAAACGGATTTTTTTTTTCAGAGATTCCTATAGATACATGGGTCTATATATCTAGGACGATTGGGATCAATCTTAATAGAGATATATGCAAAGAATAAAATAAGATCATTATTATAGGCGCCGCCTATAATAGCTACTAACTAGCTTCATAACGAGAGGGGGAGGCCAGGATCGAGCGCGGCGTGAGTCACATGCATGCAGCTTACACATTAATAAATTTCGACAAGCGACATGCGTGTTTTAATCAGTTCGAGTGGAGCAGCACGGTACACGAGTGCGAAATGTGCAACGACATGGACGGGTACATCGTCAGGCCCATCGGTACACCATCATCTTGATTGTGTTGCCTGCGTCAACAATTTTTAAATGGTTTCCCACCAGCAGAAAGCGATGCTGTCCCAGGGGACCGATGTTATTCGCACTCAATGGAAACGACATTGATGCACGCACATCAACCAGTGATCCCACCGTACCCAAGGATATGGCCCGTGGGCAATTGGGGTTTGAAAAATGGAGTCCATATATGCAAATCAACCTTTCTTTTAAGTAAATACTTGTACCAGTTCAGGCTGTGGGCATCTTCGGGCTTATGCATTCACGTACTAAAAGGGGACTAAGGCCCTGTTTGGATCCACCTCCTAAACTTTTAGCTGGCTAACTTTAGTCAGTTGGGATCCAAACATAACCTCCTAAATTCTCCTAAACTTTTAGCCCACCTCTTCCTAAACTTTTAGCCCCTAGTCACCTCAAAGCTACTAAAATCGACTAAACATATAAAAAAGGCAAGAAGTACATTAAAAAGGCTAGGAAAGTCTAAAAACCAGAAACATTAGTCAAGATTCCAAACAAGTACCTCCTAAATTAGTTGTCTAAAAATTAGCTGGCTAATGTTTTAGTTGGCTAATTTTAGCCGGCTAGAGGATCCAAACAGGACCTAAGCCAGGGGAGAGTTTCCCTAATGTGTTTCCTCTGATGTGGGGGACAATTTAACTTGATGCCTGACACCGCGGCACATGTAGCCAAGGCAGCATGCAAAGGAAAAAGAAACGGTAGCAGCATGTGAAGAGGGAAGAATTAAAATATTATTGAAGAGGTAGCCATGAATAAAAGAGAGTGGAAATGAACAATTCACGTGCTGGAACCTTGATTTTCTCTCTTTTTTTTTGTCTTAACCTGGTCATCTTTTTTTGTTTTTTCTCTTGTTTTCTTCTTTCTTCTTTTTTGTTTGCCTCCATTGTTAGTTCCTACAGGTTTTCATCTTTAGCCTACCTTAATTTGTTTATTAGAATAAAATAGCTTTGTAGTTGTGTTGTTGTGTAATTTACAATCTATCTTTGGATGACTAGGGCTCGTCGGACCTGCCTGATCAACTGATGCAAGCTGCTAGCTACATTAAGGATCTAAGAGAAAGAGTCGAGAAACTGAAGCAAAGGAGAGAAGATTGCTATGCAAAGATTCTGCAGGTGACTAAGTGCAGCCGCAGCAACATCGCGAATGAAGCAGAACATTTTGATGTGAATTTTATACTGGAATCAGACAGAAGCGTTGAACTCTCCAAGGTGATCCATGCGATCGAGCAAGATCAATGCATCGAGATCATAAAAGCGAGTTCTTGTATGGTTGAGGATAACAAGGTTGCTTACACAATAAAGTGCAGGGTATATGTCAGCAAACCAAACATGCATGCTTCCAGTTTAGTTGCCAGTTCCTACACATATGACATCGTCTTTTCACTTGGTAATCTGCAGGCACGAAGTTCTGATGTTGTGTTGGATGCACCTATAGTGACAAGAAGACTCAGAAGGTTGTTTACAGAATAAAATAAATGGTTCCTAGATTCCTCAATTGGTTCAGCGCACTCCAGACGCAGACAAAAATATTGGCTATATATTGAGCATTTTTATTACTTTTCAGAATCAATGATTACATTAGTTTGTTAACTGCAGGCAATGTCCCTCATCAGCATTTGGAACTTCAATAATGTAAAACTTCAACCTTATGTAAATTCTGAAAAATTCTGTTTCATCTCTACGTGTAGAACTGTCATACCCCATTTTTGGAATATGTTGTGCATCCTGTATCAGTCTCTGGATCAGTAGCTGATACGCACAAGAACACAGATATGATAATCGAAAGCATACTTCAATTACATAAATAAGGATAATACCTGATATTAGACCCTTGGTGGCGGTACGACATGGATTCAAAACCATCCAAGTCCATACGACCAACTAACGGTGAAGCAGACAGCGGAAACTATGGCTAAACCAACAATCGCAAACGCGTGAGTACATAAGGTACTCAACAAGCCCTAACACAAGGGATAAAAGTATGCAGGGATATAACCAAGGTTTAGGCTATGGTTTATCATATCGGCGAAAAGCCAACTTTATGCGAGGGTTATTTATAAGCAAAACATTTTGCATACTACAGTCAAGATTATTATAATTGGCATTTAGTGGGGTTGTTTGGTCCTGGGGGAGATGCAATCCATCCCGCCAGTTCTCAAGTTTTAATGCTGGCCAGAAACCAGCGTAAGGTTCCACACCGGTGTATTCCAAAACACGCCAAGGGGGTAACTCACACCGTTATACTAATCATTGTGTGGCCAATGCTTTCGCGTTGTCCAATACCGTAGAACACGGCTATCCGGATAGATTATACACTCTGCAGAGGTTGTACACGATTCCCACAAGGTACCCAGTCCTCCCCACTGCTATGGGTTGGACTGGATACTAATGGTCCTGTACCTACTTGGTGTTACCACGGCACCACTCACGGAAAATCTACTACCAGGGGCTTCATCATCGTCATCATCATCATCATATAAAAAGGCCTGAATTGTCA
Organism: Eragrostis nindensis; assembly: GCA_012490785.1. Lineage (NCBI taxonomy): Eukaryota > Viridiplantae > Streptophyta > Magnoliopsida > Poales > Poaceae > Eragrostis > Eragrostis nindensis. The sequence goes on from JAAXCT010000872.1 coordinate 74,123, forward strand.
CCATATGCCGGATCCCGCGTCCCACTGTCGGCGAGTCTTCTCCTGGCTCCCGCTGCAACTCCTGCCCTCCGAGTGGATACCGGGTGAACACTATAGTAGGGTGTGGTTCCAAACCTTTCCCATACAAGGCATGTGGCTGTACGAAGGGTGCTAGGCATGACGGCACATGAACCGATCCTTATACGACCGAAGCAGGCATCTTCAATAGCTATCCTCACAGAGGAGTTGTATCCCAGAGATAGCCCTCCCCACTGAGGACTACCTCGCCTGCTCCCGCCAAGTAACATCCCCTCTAGAAGTTTCACAAGTTGTCGCTAGTCCCACCCACAATTCATATTCACACTCACACCACCAAGTACTCACGCCATTTAACACAAAAAGTATGTATAACAAGATTAAATTAAGTACTTAGTGTGACAGTCCTAAGCAGCACATCAGTCCAACAATCATTAAAGAATTAATGATGTTGGTTCCTAGGTTTAACAATGGAATCAGGATAGGCAAAAACAAGGTATGGTAATAAACAAGTAATTAGGACATACTAAGCATTTAAATACCATGCATGATTTATAAAGTAGGCTCTAAATAGGATTATTTGCAATCATAGGATCAATCATGATCAAAGGGGGGGGGGGGGGGGGGGGGGGGGGTTTAGGGCTTGCCTTCACTAAGGTCTTCTTCTTCAAGTCCTCGTATTCCAGGTCTTCGGATCCTTCCTTGAAGCTTGGATCTGTTGAATCTTCTTTGAATCTTGTATTCCTCGGGCTCTTCCGCGTAGTAACTCGCGTGATCTAGCGCATCAGAACATTACGTATAAACAAACTACCGCAAAAGAAATAAAGATAGGAAAGAGTCAAATAAGATCTGATTAACTCCAATTAAGAGCCGATAGAACACCAGCAAGGACATAAGGCACAAATCATGTATGATGCAGCAAGTTTTACTTTAGGGAAGGTTTTATTATCTCAGGGCTAATAGGAGTGATGCATCAGGCACTAGGGTTTTTGATGTAAATGAGTGATGCTAAAAACAAGGAGAAGTGCATGAGTGTATGTGAAGGTAGAGCAACGTGTGTACGTGTTCTTCGTATATTCACGGCACTAAAGCTTTATATAGGTCGTGACCTATATAAAGTTCATGCAACGTGTACAAAGTGCAAGGTGTGTTACTTTAATTATTCACCTATAGATTAAGGTATTACCTAATGGTAATTAGCTATTATATTATCTACTAAATTAATTACTAAGACTAAGCTTCTAATTATTTGTCATGAGCTAAGCGTATGACGGTGGCACGTGATTATGCATGATATGAATGTATGGTTGCAAATAAAATACATCGATCAACCAATCAGGAGCAACTAGAAAACTAAATTAGCAATGAACAATACCTCAATAAATTCTAATAAAAAGAACGCATATAAATGAGAATGATAAATCAATAGAGCTGGTTAAGTGCCGATATCGAGGGAATGGATAAATCAGGTAGGATTAGAGTTCGGATGAGCCGCGGTAAAAGGTGGTTACTATTATGAAGTGAAACGACACGTAAGATCGGCTAGGTTTATTGCTACTTTGCTAGTGAGCGAGTGAGTATTAGATGTGCGATATAAGGATGTCGCAATTGTGTTGCGATGAGGATAGTACTAGGTGAAACAATATCGTGTGATTGGTTAGATTCATGTTAAGCGGTGAACGAGGATTTGAGACATGCGAGATTGGAGGTATATGATTTACCGAGATGGAGTTTATCAGGAGAGTGTGGAAATTGGGGTATTGACGTCTCATAGATGAATTCTAGAGCTCAAGATCAGTACCAAAGGGTACTACGCATTTCTACGAATGCGTGAGCGCAAGAATCGCTCAAAACGGAGCTTCGATGGAAAGATATGAGTGTTTAAAGATTCTAAGGGCTTATTTGTAAATACAGAAAGGGGATGGGACTCATCTGCAAGACCAGAGAAGTTTTAGGGACCTATCTGTAATTACAAGAAAGCTTAGGGACCTCGATGTAAAAAGATAGGGGTCGAAATGTAATTACAGGAAAGATTAAGGGTGTTTCTGTAAAAAGATGGGACCTAAACGAAATTACTGGAATGTTTGGGGTGTATATGTAAAAACATAGGACCCAAACATCATTACAGAAAAGCCCAGGGGTTTATATGTAAAATGTACAGGGCCCGGGGGATTTTCCTGAATTCCGAATTTATTCTTGTATTGGAAAAGATGGTGCACCGAGACCACCGTGAACCGAGGGGCTCATGGGTCTATGGTCTACGTAGACCTGGAGCACGGAAGAAAAGAAAAAGGGGCTGCTGACTGTGTATAGAGACCGGGTCAAGGCGGCCCCACGTGACGACGTGGCATGCCACGTAGGCGGCGGCGGGGCGCGGTCAGCGGCGGCGGGGCGCGGTATGCGCGGCGGCGCGGCGCCGGAATCCTCGCCGCCGGCGTCTAGGGCGAGCGGCGGGCGACAGGACCTCGTCGCGGAGGATTAACGCGCGATGGCGGAGCTGTGGGTGCAAGACGTCGTCGACGGTGCGCACCGGAGCGGCGGCGTGGGCTCGCCGGACTTGGGCGGCGCGTCGGCGTGCGGAGGGAAAAGGCGAGGGAGCCTTGCTTGCTCAAGCGCGTGCGCGCGAGGAGATGCGCGAGTGCGTGGAGGACGCAGCGCGCGCCTCGGCTTGGCCGGACGCGGCCGGGAAGATGGCCAGCGACGGGGTCGCGCGGCGGCGGCAGGCGACGCACGGTGCGGGTGGTCGTGCGCGCCGTGAGAGAGGGAGAGGAGGGGCGCAGGAGAGAGAGGAGACGATGGGGATTCTCACCCTGGGCTCAACCGCAGCGGAGGACGACGTAAGCTAGCCGGCGTCGAGGAAGAGGGTGGCGGTGGCGCCTCGCCGATCTCCTCGCACGGGGCGCGGCTGCTCGAACCAACGGCAAGCCGGGTTGGCGTACGGCTCGGAGATGCTCGACGAAGAGGAAGGGGAACGGGGGGCGCTTCCGTAGCGGCGGGAGAAGATGCCGGAGCGCTCGCCGAGGAGAGAGGAGAGAGGATGGGGAAAAGGCTTGGAGTAGCTTGCTTCCAGGCAAAGGAGCGGAGGAGGAGGTTGTGGCGATGATGAGCGAGAGGATTGAGCGCTCGGCTTCTTATAAAGGCGGCCGGGGACGAAGCTTCGCGGAAGCTGCCTCCTCGCCGGAGTTAAGGCGACGCAGTACGGCGGCGCGGACGTGGCGAGCTAAGCCAATGGGAGATGATGGGCGGTACACGCCGGCGAATTAGGAGCGGGCCGGAGTTAAGGCGCGGCCAGGCGCGAGTGCTCGCCGTACCACGGCGGCGGCGCACAGTTGTGCCCGACGGTCCGAAGGTGGAGGATGACATGTGGGACCCGCGCGTCAGTGTGAGAGGGAAGGGGAGCGGGCTGGCGCGGTGGCTGGGCCGGGGAGGTGGGTCGGAGAAAAAAAGAGGAAAAGAAAAGGAAGGGGACGGCCCAGAAGAGATGAGAGAGAGAGAGGAGGAGATGGGCCACGTGGGCCAGAGGAGAGGGTGCGGCCCACTCGCGGAGTTATAAAAGAACAGGGGAGAAGGGAGTTGGGCTGGGCCGGTTGAGAGAGAGGAAGAGAGAATTCGGCCTGAGATAGTTTGGGAATTAAAAAGAGGTTTATTCTTTTCTGGAACTTTTGAGCAGCTTCAAATTTGAATGCTGAATTCAAATTTGACCGGGAACAAAATTGAACCAGCACACGAAATAATGCAAGTAAACCAAAAATGCATATGGTGAAGTTTATGCAAGGTTAAAATAAAATTTTGTAATTTGAAATGGAATTTAATCTACTTTCATTATATTTGTTGGAAAATTTGTAAAGTTCAAATTTTACATGAATTTTAAATGGGAGGAAAACACTTGAGCACGTGTTTTAATATTTTTAAAATTTCAGATTGAATCTAGGTTTTAATTAGATTTAGTGAATTTTATTTGAATATTCATGACAAGGTAAGATTGGGCACAAATTTAAATCTGAAGTGATTTTTGTTCCTTTTCATTTTGCCTTGAAAATTGGGGCGTTACAAGAACAGATGTAATGAGGCACAAGTCTGCAACCGTATCAGATTTCGTCGTTGTTGAAGGAAGAACTGGGCAGCGATAGTGTTTTCTAGAGGTTTATTGACGGGTGGAACTTTGTCTCTTCTATACTGATGAATGGCAGACTACCTGTCCCATTTTTCTTTTTTTTTAAAAAAAGAGTGAAATGCACACAAGGTACATAAACTATTTAGGAATGGTCATCTAGGTACATAAACTCTTAAAGTGATTGTCTAGGTTCACAAACTATTTAGGAATGGTTGTCTAGGTACATAAACTCATAAGTGACTATTTAGGTCCACAAACTAATTATGTTGTAATTTCCTAAGTCTAAAACCCTTCGTGTGTGAAAAAATTCCTACATGGACATGGTAGCGTGGATGGAAGGGCACGTGCTTTGCACGTGAAGAAAATCCTAGCAGTGGAAAATTACAGAAAGAAGACCCTATCGACAATAGGCAGGTGAGGCGGTGATCGGGAGGCGACGGCCTGGCAACGGAGGCAAGGGCCCTCGTTCGATCCTATTGCCGAGCGGAGTTGATCGTGCGGTTGATCATCATGATTTTCCTCACACATCACCGCCTCACCTTCCGAAAGGCTTTGGACCTGGCTATACCTGGCCGCATGGGTCGGGTTAAAAGGGCCGATCCGGTCTGAGCACGGCACGACTCGTAGCCCTTCTAGGGCCGTGCTTGGGCCTATGGCGCAAGCCCGTCGAGCCAGCACGGCACGATTCGACGGGCTCGTTTGGCTCATCCACGCTTTGTATTAAAAAAATCAAAAAAAGAAAAATATCTTTTCAGCCCTGGCCAGCCAGGCACAGGACACAGCCCGTTAGGCCTTTGGTCTGGCACGGTCCGCTTAACATTGGCTGCGCCGTGCTTGGGCTTGGCCCCTGGCCCGTCGTGCCAGCATGGCTCGGTCTGTTAACTATACGACTCATGCCGGCCCGTAAAAAAAACAGCCCGGCCCGTGACAGGCTCGTGCCGTGCTGGCCCGGCACTGCCTGTTGGCCAGCTATAGACCCGGGCGGCACTGCCTGTTAGCCACCTACAACATAATTAGTTTGTGGACCTAAATGGTCGCTTAGGAGTTTATGTACCTAGATGACCATTCCTAAATAGTTTGTGGACCTAGATGGTCACTTAGGAGTTTATGTACCTAGATGACCATCATTAAATAGTTTATGTACCCCGGGTGCATTTCACTCTTAAAAAAAAAACTTCAATCTTCAAATTAGATCAAAATGCTTGCTTATCAGAAATACTTATAGGGAGCTTGTAAAGGACCATGTACCTTTCCTCTTAAATAGTAACTCCATCTTGTTTCTAATTGATGCCGTTAGGACAATTCTATGCTTATAAAGATGTGAATAGCCAAAGTCTGAAAAGTGTCATACACATAGTAAAATAAAACGATTTTAATAACCACACCAGACTTTTTGATTATATGTCTGAACTCTGCTAACTAGCATCGCTGTAGTTGCTGAGCTGGGCAAAAGGATCAGTTATTTGGCAAACACCATTGGCGTGCCCGTCTCCAATCCAAACCAATGAAATGGTCATACCCACTTTCCTGGCGTCCCATGTCTCTGAACTTTCCGATGAGCGGTTTCCGTAGTGCGATGGCTCGACCCACCTCGAGGACAAGAGGATGTGCCACAGATACCTCTATCCCCACCCTGAGGCATGTGGAGAGGATGAAAGTGCAAGCAAAGTCCACGGAATCGGAAAATCGTCGTCATGCAAGTCAACAACACTCAGGTGCAGTTCAAGGAACTGCGGGCAGGTGTTGAGAAAGAAATAAGTGCGAGGAGAAGCATTGCGAAGGGTGAAATTAAGAATCGGATAGCACCTTTGCCACATATTAGACCGAACTCATCTGGAGAGGCAACAAGTGTTGCTACCGGACTAACATTCTAAATTACTGGTTTTATATACATGTACCCTCAAGTTTCCACTTCACGGCATAAGCCGACGGCGTTAGCACCTACAAAGTCTACAAGCTGCAATCTCTCCCCTCTACAGCACAATTCAGAGTCAGCAGTTAGCATGTCATGACAGCATCAATTGCAGCTACACGTTTCTTCAAACAGAAATATGCACTTTTGTAGCTGCAACATCAACTGCCTCTGACAAGAGCTCCGATCTTGGCTCAGCTTCACATTTTTTCGGTTCAGCTTTCCTGCACAATGGATCGGTTGCATCATTCTTAGGTTCAGCCTTCCCACACGACGGCTCAGTTGCATCATCCTTAGATTCAGCTTCCCCAATCGACGTCTCAGTTGTACCATCCTTAGGTTCAGCTTCCCCACATGACAAAATTAAACGGCGAATTTCAAGTCTAAGTTGAGATGGCTCTTCAGGTTTAAACCACCGTTTGCATAACTAACATAAAAATAAGGTAAATATGTGAGTCATATATATCCAATATGAATGTCCTATGCAAATAAGTGAGCACACACAGCATAAAATGAAAGAGACATCAACATAATGGTGACTAACCATCGAAAGGTCTTTGGAAAGGTCTTTCTTGCGGAGCCTTTCAGGTGCATCCTGAATAAAGCGCTGTATATAGTACAGCACAAAAAGGCCACAATCATAATCATTTTCCTGCTGTGGCACCTGGCAACAAAAAGCAAAAGAGTGTAAGGAATACTGACAACACCATCCAGAATGCAGACGTTCTCAACATGTATAAAGGAAATGTAATTTGGAGTAATTTTATCCATGCAAATTGGTTTGGATCGAAGGGCACATTTGTGATATCATTTCCAAACAAGTACTAATGTTAATTTTGACAATTGACAATGTTAGGACCAATGCCAATAAATACATATACTGTCATCTCTAAAGAGAAATTCTGGTTTGTAAATTGGTTCAAATTTTTACACCTTGTGTCTAGAGAACTTCTTACTAGTGTGGGAAAACTGAAAAGAGTTTCAGGTTCAGAAATGTCCAAAAGAACCTATTCTACATGTGTTTATGTTTTCTGCATTTTATAGTCATCAGTTTAAGCATCTTGTGTATGCTATGTTTCCACTACTACAGAATCTACGGATGGACTTTTCGAAATTGGCCAGGGAGCTTTTCAGGTACATTATCTAAGGGAAGCAGGCACCTGGACAGATGGCACACTGCATGCACGACCAATAAAGGGAGGAAAGATTGAGAAACATTTAACGTAAAAACAGGTTGAGAAACATTTAGTAGAAAATATTGTTTATACCGTAGGTAGCCCCATATCAAAATTTTCTAGAGATGCAGAGACAAAGCTGGCATTGAATACACATGATATCAGCTAGGGAAGAAATTCTAAGGATTACCTCAACTTTACTCTTCTCGATTTTACGAGGAAGGTTCCTCCACACCGTCTCCTGTAAGGGAAATTCTGTTGAAGATGCATTCTCATTTAGGTAGCTCCACTCTTCTTTAAGGAATCTGTGAACAAATACGTGAGGTTTTATAAAAGAAAGGAAAATAAAAATCATTTCTAAAATATTCGAGAGAGAATACAAATTTAATTTAAAAGCGTCAATTACATTTTTTTTTGCTTTTATATATCGAGAGAGAATACATACATTACTTGTCAATGCAAATATTCAGGCAAACTACAATGCTCCTGGAGGTGTCTATACTGTTTAAGAGCATATCAAGTTTCCGACCTATTGATACTTTCCTCAGATATATGGACTATGGAGCTAACTTGATCATATCATAGAACAAGTAAATGTACTAAGCACGACAGTCGTATTAAATTTCTTATATACAGTTCACACTGACATTGGTTCAATGACCAATGGTTAAGTTTTGATTTCAGCACTCACAAATGTGATAGTTCAAATAAAATAACTAATGGCCGGGTATTACCAGTTTAATTACCACGCAAGCAGCAAAATAGAAGTGTGGCGAAATGAAATACAGTAGTAAAATATCTCAAAATAGGATGATATTTGAAATTCCTACATAAGATTAAACTCTATATTTCATTCGCAAAAAAAGATTGAACTCTATATTTCCAAACGGACCCCTGGAGTCAATGTTTCGCGGGTACAATCAGAATGGCAATAAATGGACTACAAGAAGCACCAGCAAAATGGTAGTATAACTGGAGTTCCCTGTCATTTGAGAGATATTAAAAACTAGTGGTACAATTTTTCCTTAAACCCAGGAACAGTACAAAACTCAAGTACTAGTACCATTCATGATCAATTGCTGCGTCCTAGGTGATGATCAGATCTGTCTTTGAAACCTTCTTAACATAATGCATCATAAACTAGGTTTGCATGTGATAATCATTGATCCAAGCATGTAAAACAAAGCTATGACTTGCAGATGCATATTCTCGATAAAGAACTCAAGTTCCATTGTGTATTTTTCATGCTGGTAATGATGATCCTGCATTGGGTGAAGCTACATGATGAGATGGAACGAGTGGCAGTCTATGGACCGCCAGACTACTTGTAGTTCTACAATACTGTACTAGTATATTTGACTTATCAAAAGACCAATCCAAACAAAATTCACTCGATCACAGACGGTACAGGATACTAGCTGGGTCGCAGGGAGGTCTGCAAGTGAAATCATGAAGCGCATGGAAGTTCTGCCTGCAACTTGGGTTCATGCGTGCATGCATTCGCAGGAAAAATTTATTGAAACAAGCAAAACTACAGAAAGTAGCAGATGCACACAGAGGGAGGAAAATGATAAGCTAACGAAAAGAACGCCACATCTCATCATTACCATCACCAGTGTCAGGCACAAAACCCTAGCTCAGCTAGAAAGGTCAGAGAAAATTCATGTGGGAACATATTATAGTGGCATAAGGAGAACATGGTGGTATAAGGAGATTGAGATATTAATATTAACTCGTGGAATAGCAAAAATCATGGCAATAGAATGTTTGTGCACACTTACTGAACTTCTCATTTTGCTGGCCTGGACCAAGTTTGAGGTGTGGGAACGTGTTAGGCATTGATGAAGCTCCAAGCCAAGGCCTGCATGAGAAACCAAACATGTAAACTATGGGCGCCGGGGCTAGTCTTCCGAAGATCTTGGCCACAAAAGACCTGTCAACTAGAGGAAGAGACAGATCCTGAGGAATGGCATGAGGAAGGGAAGAGAAAACATCTTCCCTTCCAAAGTTTCAAACCTCAAAGGCTCAAGAAGAAGCAAACTTTATAAATCCGGCAAGAGAGCAGACCAGCCTGCCTTATGTAGCTCGTCCCAAAACTTCCCCAAAAGCATATTTTGAATCATGATGAAGTAAGAAAACATCAAAAGGCCCAGCAAATGAACACACCAGGAAAAGGCAACAAAGTAAGTTTTTTTTTTTTTGAAGAAACCAACAAAGTAAGTTTAATGAAGGTTTCTGACACAGTGATCATCAAATCTAGCAAGAAGCTTTGATTTGTGTCATGTGGGCTTTACAAAGGGAGGCCTACACAGCTCCATTGGCAGTATGCCCACCTCCAGCGCATCCACAAAACCAGCAGATTCAAGAGGCTTTCTGCAAGACCGGGAAGGAGGTGGACAGAATGCCAAAGAACTCTCAGTAAGCAACCCTTTGATAAGCACACATGACCACTACTACACTTGCTTGCTCCGAGCTGCACATCAGTCGATCCATGGCTACCTCCTGCTCTCCGACTTACTGTAATATGGCTGAGCACAAATACAGGTCGCGCTATTTATAGAGCATAGGAGGTGGAGGGAGCGAGCTAGGGTTATGGCTGAGGGATTCGGGGGGGCGGGGATGGGCATGCTGATCAGATGGGATTATGCTTCTTGGTCTCGATCTGTGTGTGGTGCTGTTGTGGGAGATCTGAGGGACTCGATATAGGACGATGGCTTCAAGCAGGCCTAGGAGTAGTAAGCCAGATCTCTCGCTCCCCATGGCTACAGATTAAACTACAACATAGCCGCAGATTTTGGGGCTGCGCACAGCTCCTTTCTTCTCCACCTTGATTCTCCAGCCAAAAGGAGGTAAAAATCATGGCTCTTTTGGCAGCTGGGGGTTCAGTAACAAAATATAAATAGTACTCCTAGCGGCGAGTTGGGAGAATGCACTGCAGGCAGGGTAGAGGCATCGGCGGGTGGCAGGGTAGAGGCATCGGCGGGTGGCCTGAGGCTTTGGCAGGATTCAGAAGCGGTTTGGCATATGCAAGGCAGTTGTACTGTACAATCGGATTTATTGGATTTAATAATCATGAGACGGTGAAACCTGGTTTACATTTCTTTTGAAAACATAAAGTAAAGAGTGAAATGCACCGTGGGTCCTTAGGAGGGTCTAGGGTCCATGAGTGTGTTCATTTGGGTCATACCTATGCTAAGTTGTGACGTCAACGACAACATGACACATTTTACAGGCAGCTATTCTCGCTATCATGCTCTTGACTTCCTGATGGCGATAACTATTTCTTTGAGATGTGTACGATCTCTATTCCGCACGCTGAATCGCACATGCAATCCACAACGCACATGAGGTTCTCATGCACACAGAACTTGCGACAAGCTGCGAGCTTTGAAAGGATGGCTCGGGTGAAGATGACGGTGGGAAATCTAAATTTTTATGGATTTGGCACTCGTGGAAAATAGGTCAGAGTAGGGTATAAGAAACGTATTAGATTCTAGCTCATCTCATATGGTCTGTACGCTGGGACATCGAGCCGCGAGTGTGGATAGGGACTTCTGAATAGGAAAAAGACAAAATTTAAGGGGTTTACTCTAAATATGAACCGACACATAGTCTTTTGTCCATGCCGGAAACGCCAAGTCCGCTGTTTCATCTGAGTTGGAGGGTTTTGGACCTAAATGAACCTACTTAAATAGTTCATGGACTTAAGTGGATGATCTGAAAGTTGATGGACCTAGATGAGAATCCTCAAATAGTTTAAGGACCCACGGTGCATTTCACTCTAAAGTAAAACATCTTCGCACTACAATACCTGAATAATGTTACTACAGTTCCGCAACAGGAGAAGTCAAATTAGAATTAGTCTGTGTCATACGTGCTTAGATTGATGGTGGTTGGGGTGGGGGGGCAGTGGCGGACTCAGGATTTATTGGCCGGGTATTCAACATGCAAAATAAAAGTATGAAAATCGGAGGTCTTTTTTTTACTTAGTTTCTATGTTTGTACGCTGTAAGAGACACGATTTTGATCCTAATTCCCCGTGCAAAAATGTGGCGTGTACTATTAGTGAGGAGTTTCGATGTGTCAAATTAAACATGATCTTCAGGAATTGCAGAATTAATGTTAATAATAGGTTCACATATAATTGTTTCTTTTTTAATATTGCAAACCTTCGAGTTCTAAGTATAAGTTCGTTGCACCCATAATTCAATTCTACCATATAATTATTCTTCGCTTTTTGTGATTATACTTTCAACGAATTTATACTTATTTCCTGCTCTCGGTTCCATTGACCTAGCAAAGCCTAAGCAGTACAATTGAATTACGGGTGCTTCTTAGGATGCAAATACGTGAGCAATACAAATTATGGGTGCTTTGCATATATGTACACATTAATAAATTTCGACAAGCGACCCATCCACTGTGGGTGCGTGTTTTAATCAGTTGGAGTGGAGAAGCACGGTACACGAGTGCAACGACATGGACGGGTACATCGTCAGGCCCATCGGTACACCATCAACTTGATTATGTTGCCTGCGTCAACAATTTCTAAATGGTTTCCCACCAGCAGAAAGCGATGCTGTCCCCGGGGACCGATGTTATTCGCACTCAATGGAAACGACATTGATGCACGCACATCAACCAGTGCTCCCGCAGTACCCAAAGGATATGGTTCGTGGGCAATTGGGGTTTGAAAATGGAGTCCATATATGCAAAGCAACCTTTTTTTTTTTAAGTAAATACTTGTACAAGTTCATTCGCTGTGGATCATCTTCGGGCTTCTGCATTCACGGACTAAAAGGGAACTAAGCCAGGGGAGAGTTTCCCTAATGTGTTTCCTCTGATGTAGGGGACAATTTAACTTGATGCTTGACACCGCGGCACATGTAGCCAAGGCAGCTTGCAAAGGAAAAAGAAACGGTAGCAGTATGTGACGAGGGAAGAATTAGAATATTAAAGAGGTAGCCATGAATAAAATTACGAGAGTGAAAGTGAACAATTCACCCGTCGGAACCTTGATTTTCGCTTCTTTTTTTTTTTGGTCTTAACCTGGTCATCTTTTGACCCTTTTTTTCTCTGTTCTTTCTCTTTTTCTCTTGTTTTATTCTTTCTTCTTTTTGGTTTGCCTCTATTGTTAGTTCCTGCGGGTTTAATCTTTAGCTTACCTCAATTTGTTTGGAATAAAAAAGCTTTGTAGTTGTGTTGTTGTGTAATTTACGATCGATCTTTGGATGACTAGGGCTCGTCTGACCTGCCTGATCAACTGATGCAAGCTGCTAGCTACATTAAGGATCTAAGAGAAAGAGTCGAGAAACTGAAGCAAAGGAGAGATGATTGCTATGCAAAGGTTCTGCAGGTGACTAAGTGCAGCCGCAGCAACATCGCGAATGAAGCAGAACATTTTGATGTGAATTTTATACTGAAATCAGACAGAAGCGTTGAACTCTCCAAGGTGATCCATGCGATCGAGCAAGATCAATGCATCGAGATCATAAAAGCGAGTTCTTGTATGGTTGAGGATAACAAGATTGCTTACACAATAAAGTGCAGGGTATATCTCGTTATCTCAGCAAACCAAACATGCATGCTTCCAGTTTAGTTGCCAGTTCCTACACAAATGACATCGTCTTTTCACTTGGTAATCTGCAGGCACGAAGTTCTGATGTTGTGTTGGATGCACCTATGGTGACAAGAAGACTCAGAAGGTTGTTTACAGAATAAATAAATGGTTCCTATATTCCTCAATTGGTTCAGCGAAACGCAGACAAAAATATTGGCTATATATTGAGCATTTTTATTACTCCCTCTGTTTTTAATTACATGACACCGTTGACTTTTTCATTGAAATTTGACCAACAATATAGATTTAAATAATTACTTTTCGAATGTGAAATGAACATCATTGGATTCATCATCAAAAGCACTTTAATGTTAACTTATACACTCATCTATTTACACTAATATTTTTAGATAAGACGAATGGTCAAAGTAACAAAAAAAATCAACGGCGTCATATATTAAAAAACGGAGGGAGTACTTTTCAGAATCAATGATTACATTAGTTTGTTAACTGCAGGAAAAAACAATGTCCCTCGTCAGCATTTGGAACTTCAATAATGTGTAAAACTTCAACATTCAAGAATGTAAATTCTGAAAACATCTGTTTCATCTCTACGTGTAGAACAGATGTAATGAGGCGCAGGGGCTATGCTAATCTTCTCTGTATCGTTCCAATTTTATCGGATGTAATGAGGCGCAAGTCTGCAACCGTATCAGGTTTCGTCGTTGTTGAAGGAAGAACTGGGCTGCGATAGTGTTTTCTAGAGGTTTATTGACGGGTGGAACTCTGTCTTCTATACTGATGAATGACAGACTACCTGTCCCATTTTTCTTTTTAAAAAAAAACTTCAATCGTCAAATTAGATCAAAATGCTTGCTTATCAGAAATACTTATAAGGAGCTTGGAAGGTACCATGTACCTTTCGTCTTAAATAGTAACTCCATCTTGTTTCTAATTGAAGCCGTTAGGACAATTTTATGCTTATAAAGATGTGAATAGCCAAAGTATGAAAAGTGTCATACACATAGTAAATGCTGTCGTTTTGAGGACAACCTCAAAACGACAGTTTAAAATGTGTAATACACATAGTAAATGCTGTCGTTCTTAGGACAACCTAAGAATGCAAAAGATTTTGATAACCACACCGGACTTTTTGATTATATGTCTGAACTCTGCTAACTAGCATCGCTGTAGTGGCTGAGCTGGGCAAAAGGATGACCTGTTTCCGTAGTGCGATGGCTCGACCCGCCTCGAGGACAAGAGGATGTGCCACAGATACCTCTATCCCCACCCTGAGGCATGTGGAGAGGATGAAAGTGCAAGCAAAGTCCACGGAATCGGAAAATCGTCGTCATGCAAGTCAACAACACTCAGGTGCAGTTCAAGGAACTGCGGGCAGGTGTTGAGAAAGAAATAAGTGCGAGGAGAAGCATTGCGAAGGGTGAAATTAAGAATCGGATAGCACCTTTGCCACATATTAGACCGAACTCATCTGGAGAGGCAACAAGTGTTGCTACCGGACTAACATTCTAAATTACTGGTTTTATATACATGTACCCTCAAGTTTCCACTTCATGGCATAAGCCGACGGCGTTAGCACCTACAAAGTCTACAAGCTGCAATCTCTCCCCTCTACAGCACAATTCAGAGTCAGCAGTTAGCATGTCATGACAGCATCAATTGCAGCTACACGTTTCTTCAAACAGAAATATGCACTTTTGTAGCTGCAACATCAACTGCCTCTGACAAGAGCTCCGATCTTGGCTCAGCTTCACATTTTTTCGGTTCAGCTTTCCTGCACAATGGATCGGTTGCATCATTCTTAGGTTCAGCCTTCCCACACGACGGCTCAGTTGCATCATCCTTAGATTCAGCTTCCCCAATCGACGTCTCAGTTGTACCATCCTTAGGTTCAGCTTCCCCACATGACAAAATTAAACGGCGAATTTCATGTCTAAGTTGAGATGGCTCTTCAGGTTGAAACCACCGTTTGCATAACTAACATAAAAATAAGGTAAATATGTGAGTCATATATATCCAATATGAATGTCCTATGCAAATAAGTGAGCACACAGCATAAAATTAAAGAGACATCAACATAATGGTGACTAACCATCGAAAGGTCTTTGGAAAGGTCTTTCTTGCGGAGCCTTTCAGGTGCATCCTGAATAAAGCGCTGTATATAGTACAGCACAAAAAGGCCACAATCATAATCATTTTCCTGCTGTGGCACCTGGCAACAAAAAGCAAAAGAGTGTAAGGAATACTGACAACACCATCCAGAATGCAGACGTTCTCAACATGTATAAAGGAAATGTAATTTGGAGTAATTTTATCCATGCAAATTGGTTTGGATCGAAGGGCACATTTGTGATATACATTTCCAAACAAGTACTAATGTTAATTTTGACAATTGACAATGTTAGGACCAATGCCAATAAATACATATACTGTCATCTCTAAAGAGAAATTCTGGTTTGTAAATTGGTTCAAATTTTTACACCTTGTGTCTAGAGAACTTCTTACTAGTGTGGGAAAACTGAAAAGAGTTTCAGGTTCAGAAATGTCCAAAAGAACCTATTCTACATGTGTTTATGTTTTCTGCATTTTATAGTCATCAGTTTAAGCATCTTGTGTATGCTATGTTTCCACTACTACAGAATCTACGGATGGACTTTTTGAAATTGGCCAGGGAGCTTTTCAGGTACATTATCTAAGAGAAGCAGGCATCTGGACAGATGGCACACTGCATGCACGACCAATAAAGGGAGGAAAGATTGAGAAACATTTAACGTAAAAACAGGTTGAGAAACATTTAGTAGAAAATAATGTTTATACCGTAGGTAGCTCCATATCAAAATTTTCTAGAGATGCAGAGACAAAGCTGGCATTGAATACACATGATATCAGCTAGGGAAGAAATTCTAAGGATTACCTCAACTTTACTCTTCTCGATTTTACGAGGAAGGTTCCTCCACACCGTCTCCTGTAAGGGAAATTCTGTTGAAGATGCATTCTCATTTAGGTAGCTCCACTCTTCTTTAAGGAATCTGTGAACAAATACGTGAGGTTTTATAAAAGAAAGGAAAATAAAAATCATTTCTAAAATAATGCCCATAACGTCCTTACATATTTATATTGTGGAATTAACAACATCAACAAATAATAGTACCCATATTTTGGGATCTGACAATCGAGAAACATCTACGGAATTATTACATTCTTGTTTGTAAAAATAAAAGGCATAATAATGGTCATGCTAGTACAAAATATCAATCAAATACAATTGCACAAGTTTAAATATAGTTTACCTGGTAACAACATTGAAAATCTGCCTGCTACTATGAAACTTCAGTGAATCCAAATGAAGTATGAGTGGACCTGTTTGATCATCTTTTGTTGGCATGCATATAATAACCAGACTCCAGTGTGTTCTGACCAATTGGAACCATAATAGAAAACAGTTCAGCCTTTTATAACAACATAACAAAAGCAATAAGTCAGTGATGGGGTCATGCCCCAATTATATTTAGCACATGAACATTCTTGGCATATAAGTAGTTACTTTAGACACGTGAAACGAATACGATGGAAAACCTGTAGAATAAATGTGTACTTGATGAAGGTTTACAAAAAAAGATATGAGGGTTAGATTCCTTCAACAATGAACAGTTTGCCAAATGTTATCAAATTACATCATAAAAATAACATAATTTGTGGAAACATTCATGAATTATGCATTGCAAAATCCATTAGTCAATAACAATTTAGAAAAATGAACATGTCACTGCCCCAGCAAGCATCTTGGTTGCCTGATGCAACTTCTGGTCCATTAAAAATATATATAAAGTAATAATGCTAAATATTAGGAGAGAACAAGGGTTAAATAGGTGTGAGCTATCAATTGATAACATAAATTAAGAATTTTCTTTTTTGAACAAGCACCTTCAGTTTTTTCTGGTTAAACTATCAGTCTAGTCTGTTTTTCTTTAACCTATAGAATTGTTGATGAGATGTTGGTCTCAACTACGCAAAACACACCTCAGAGATAGATAACAAAAGTACTTACTCTGCATGCACAGGCAAAAATATATATGCCTTTTGGAATATATCTACACCCTTCCACCATCTTCTCAACTTCAAAAAATATGTGGCCTTGTCCTCCTGCAGATTAAGAAACAAGATATAGTAAACAAAATAATTAAAGCATGCTAAGATGTGAAACAAATATGTTCATACTAAGGTCATTAAATTACATGGGTTCGTGAAACTGCAATGACATGTGCATTATTTAGCAAGAGATATATACAAATACAAATTATTTTTGGTCCTAGCTAAATTTCTGCGTAGCTGGAACTTAATTGCGATGTCCAGCTAAAAAATAGCCAAATAGCCTCAAGCTATCTAGGCTATTGTCACCAATTATTGCTGCAATTGGCCAACAAAAAGTTGGCTCCACCATAAAGAAACAAGAGAAGTTTTGGGTTATGTATTTTTCACTTGTTTCAAATTTTGGCAATAGGAAGTGCACAAGATCATATTGGTGAAAACATCTACAAAATCGATCACATCCGTGGGATCTAATCTGCGCAAGTATGGAGGTGAAACCGCTGCACCACAACCATACCCCGCTCACCTATCCCAGTGAGGCCAATTGGGCCCGATCTGACTTGGTACGCTGTGATTAGATCCAAGAGTTGAGATTAAGTTTGTATACACCTTCACGTTGTGGTCTTATCCAATTGACACTTCCTCGTATTTAAAACAGGTGCGGATTATGTAAGTAATTCATGACGATATAATTTACTGAGAATATAAAATAACGATCGAAGTTGTATTATGGAAACTATTGATTTCCAATCACTTTTCTGTGACCTGTACAAGTAAAATATATAGGCTTGAACAGCAAAACATTTCACCTATTCCTGTATCGGATTGCATTTATCCTTGACAAGCCCTACTCTATGTGTTGTAATATGAAAATATGTACTCTAATACAACACATCAAGTAAAAGAATCACACTATAAATTTCTTAATGTTGACAAGCAAGTAACAATGAAGTGTTTAGGAAAAATTCAATATTACAATCTTTACTATGAGCACAGTTTGATTTAAATCCCGTAACACTGAAATCGTTCACCTTTCAACCCTCAAAAATTAAAACCTGTCAGTGCCATGTCAACAAAAACTACTCTAAATTCATGTGAGGTATGTATTGACTGTTGAGAAATGAACGGTTTTGTAGTCGAGGGTTCAGAAACAGACTGTGCTTCATAGTTGAGGGCTCTAAAATGAACCTTTTGCAAGAAAGTTACCTTCGACGCCATGGCCTCAAGTTTGCTAAAGAAGTATGTGTTAAAAATGTGATATTCGCCTCTTGGTCTAACAGTTGATGACGTTGGTCCCTGTAGGTACCTACAAGAAAGTCCAGTTATGAATGTTATTAAATATGTCAGATAATACCTTATATACTTTAATGCTAATGACGCATGGAAATGTAATTGCCTAGAGTGTCAAACTCAGCTACGAATAACTATCGCCAGATGTCATGACTAAAAAGGTTCAAATATTACCACATCAAGGCAAGACAGCCAAATTAGTCAGCAATTCAACATTAGACCGTATGGAAAGTCAAAAGGTCGCATGCGCCCACGCACGCACGCACGCACACACACACACACACACAAGTACTGGTTGCATATGCCTCATGTAAACTAAAACCGACCTAAAATGTATTAGTCATGAATATATCATGAACCTCGATATGAGTAACTGATTCATTGCTTCCATGATCACTTCTTGACAACATATAATAACATCTCTTTTGAGGCAAAGGCAAACGGTACTTACATGATGTAGAAGTTCATTATAGGTGAAGATAGCAATGATTCAGGCTCCAGACATCTTATGTCATCAGAAGAAATCTCAATAGAATTAGGGTGGTCCCTGTGAAAGGCAGAAATTAAATTTCCATGAACTATGTATCAAAAGAAGGCAAAGAATTCTTATAGTTTAGATGCCAACCTTGTAGGATAGTATAACTTCCCTGCACTCCTACAAAAAATGGTGTACTAGCATCAGCAAACAGAAGCCAACATCTTACAGAAAATACTAACCATAAGCATTACATACACCAATATTTATTTGACTTATGACAGATAAGCTAACAGCAGGTGAAATATGCTGTACAACTTAAATCAATCGGAACTCTGACAAAAAACAAAATGACTACTTGTATCTAAACATTTACCACTTATTGGATGTTTCTTCAGCGGACTCTTGATTGGGTGTGTCTCCATCCAAAAGAACAACCTCTCCCTGAATCAGAATAGAAAAAATCAGATCAAATTTATTGGAAGAGTAATCTAATGAGCGATAGAGTGCAAGAAAAAAAAATAAATAGCTAACAGTATCTCAAAGATCATGTGAGAAGACATCTAGATACAGATATCACAGGATTCATTTTAAGAACAGTAGTCATGAATGTAACCTAGAAAAGGCCAAAAGGGTAGAAGTAACGATTGTGTCACACAGCACCGATTCTAACTTCAACTAGATCCATCTTAACCATTATAAGTAAAATCTTTGCAGTTCCTACTCATCCGAAAACACTACTCCCAGGCTCAGAATCCGACAAGAAGGTTATTTTCTGATTGGATAGTCTCTAAGGTATATCTTAGACTGCCGATTTAAAATGTTGCAAGAGTATAAAGTAGCTGTGACAAGCAGTATACCCTTCTCCACTTTCCAAATGTGGCTGAGATACTTTAAAGAGCATTAATACTACATAAGTGCAGAGCTGGCCACCACAGAATATTACTTCAAAACATTGCCGGAATGATTTTTCAAGGCGATTTACTTCAGTATATTTATGATTTTCCTTTTCTCATGGACATAAGCTGATCTCACCACAATGTGTTTTTTCCCTCCAAAGTAACATCAACATTTCTTATGGTCCGATGACCATGAATTTAAACATCACCACGACACCCAAAATAAAGGGGCCATGAATTAAAACATCGCCACAGCACAACATGTGTTTTTACTACATTAGTTTCGGGCTTCAGTTGCAAAGGCGTGCCCAGTGCCAAGCTTCTACGGCCACGAGTTGAAAGGAGATGGGCACCAACTTAAGTAACAACAGTTCTTAAGCCTTGCCTCAAAAAAAAAAAAAAAACAACAGTTCTTAAGCCATTAAGGCGCCCCGTGGTGACCTGGCTATGCCTTGTCGATTGTTACCTAGGCAACAAGGCAGAACTAAGACCCTTGTTGCAACCCAATCGCGCCTTGTCACCTAGGTGACGCCTTAAGAACTATGTCTGAAACCGTTTCCACCTTGTCAACCGGCAAGAGGCAAGCAAAAAAGGAAAAAAGAAAAAATGACGATTGCCTTCTCTTCTACTGCCAAAAACTGAAGGAGTTGGATCTCTGATACTAGAATTCAAACATTTGACACAAATGCAAAGCAATCTGCAGTCTAAAAGCAATGGCTATAAATGCCAAGAAGTCCATACTAACCTTTCTTGATCTCAATCGCATTGAAAAGTCAGCTGAAGCATCTCCTTTCC
The DNA here is from genome assembly GCA_012490785.1 of Eragrostis nindensis. NCBI lineage: Eukaryota > Viridiplantae > Streptophyta > Magnoliopsida > Poales > Poaceae > Eragrostis > Eragrostis nindensis. Next base: position 94,468 of record JAAXCT010000872.1, read on the forward strand.
TAGTAAAAGTCAGTTATATAATTCAACAAAACAACAAAATCCACCTTGTGAAAAATAGATGACAGCAGATAATTCATATATATATTCTGCATGCATGAGATGCGATCAAGTAGACTAAGTTCTACTGTAATCTCATAACTAATCAATAGTTACAACTTCACAAAAAACATTAGTGTTACATTCTCCATTAATGCACGTTCTCCCTTTTATAAACATGCTATAGGTAAGCATCAATGACTGGGGGTGCACATCAGCATCATTCATAAGATTAAAGGGCCAACCTAAGTAATCATTACACACAAAATGACTCCATGTTGTACTCTCAAATTCTATAAATATCACATACTGGTTTTTCTTTGGACTGGAGAAAACTGTCTTCATTTGTATTTGAAAATGATGTTTGCACTGAAATACAAAAAAGTACATGGTAATGCATATGCTATAGTAACTACCCACTATCCAGTATGCAACAACATTTTTTTGTCGAACAGTATGCAACAACATTTGGAAGGATGAATGAATTGGTGGACGAACTAGTTCCAGGAAAACAATGAAAAATCCAACAGAACCATTGTCTACCCATCCATGACCTAGAATATGCATTCTGTTTTGACGGAAACTAAACTACCAACTTTGTATACAAGCCTGAGCCTGATATAGATTCACGTTAGGCATGAAGGTCAAGTTTGACTTATCATTATGTCGAAAAATAAAAATGGCATGCATATTTTGATAGTATAGAACAAGAGTACAAATGCAGACCTTTTACGAGAAGGTGTGGGGGCAGGCGTGCACATTTGATCATGGCCATTGTCCTTCGGGAATCATCAGAAGATATCTTCTCCATGTTGGCTGAGTTCTCAAGATACGACTCTTCCTGAGACGAATTCGTCGGCTGTGAAGAGGATTTACAAGAATTTTTCTCTTGACAAAACTTTCCTTCATTTTTGACTGAAGTGTTAGATTTGTCGGGTCTTCTACTTGTTATTGCCAAACTAGATATGTCGACACCTGCCTAATGTACAGAAAATAAACACTTGCGCAAAAAAAAGTATTTTGCATGCCAGGTAACAAAGTATTCACCTTTAAATCCTTCCCAAATGAACAGAGGAACTCAGCTTTGGTTACTTTACCAATATTGGAGTCACTAGCCATACCTAGAAATGGTTAGAATATAAGTCTTAAGAGAGAAATTAATCATCGAAAACAATTTAAATAGACATATAAATTTCATAATCAATATATAGCTACCCAACCAATGTTTTCAAAGCGCCCTGACCTGAACGATCGCCAGAGCACCGTTCAGCCAATTAGTTGGGCTAAACGCTAGGGGCTCTAGGTGGTCGAACAGAGACCTAGTCGTCCCAGACTCTGAACACCTAGTCGATGGAGGAGTTCAGCACATCAGGAACATAGCATCATGAAACCAAGGTCAAAGACCACAATTTGCAGAGTAGCAGAGGGCCACGGCGAGGGCGAGCAGAGTTGGGGATCTGCAGAGGCAATGGCGGCGGGCTGCAGAGGTGTCGACGGTGACCTGCAGAGGAGCCGGCGGCACCGTAGCCCATTCGTCCGCTCAGGGTGAGAGGGTGGTGGCCAGGAAAGGGAAGGGAGACAGCCAGTTCTGCTTTTATACCTGGGCTCAGCTGACCTAATGGGCTGAAATTGACCCGGCCCATCTACCTCCAACAGAGCATTCACGACTAAAACACACACCTAATTGCGCTTACATGTCCCCCGAGCGGACGCTCAGGTTTCTGGGTGGGCAGATCGCCTCCATGGACCTAATCGAAGCTGCCCACACGATTTGTCGCTTAATCGTGAATAGTCAGACGCTCTGAAAACATTGTACCCAACCAAAAATCAGTTTAAATTTACCCTCTAGTTCTTTCAACACCCTTACACGAGTAGGGTGAATATTTGCTTGTGAAAAAGATAAAATAAAGTGCATAAAATGTAAACCAGCATGGCAGGCACAGATCCATACATCAACGATAATTTGCCTTCATTGTATTTAATAATGTGGTCATAACAAGGGTTCAAAAGTATTCATTTCCAGTTTGGACAGGTTCATGTTCATAATGAACATAGGCACAGTCGCATCGGTCGATGTTTTAAACAATATAATTTGTTTTGGCCATCATGTAGCTTTAGGTACTCATTTGCTTTCAGCCCTATCTAACTATTTCTACATATAACCTATTTATAGTTTATAAGCTGCATGGAAAAATGGTATAATGTTGGATTACTCGATTTTATCACATGGTGAAGAAAAAAGGTTTCCCTCAAAGCAAAACAAAGAAAAAAGATGAATAGAAGTATGAGTATTCGCATGTCAAGAACCAACATCAGTACATTATTCGTTTTCATGAATTTTCATGTGTATTTGATAGAAAACACATGCTTTGCCTTTTACATAAACGTCCCCACACATAAGGAATGAAAGGAAAACGAAGAAAGTTGTCGCAAAGCAGTTGCATAGTAAATAAAACAGATAACGAGAGAAAGAAATATAGAGACCGAAACAACAAAAGGGCAACAACAGTATAGTATGATATGAAAACGATTGAATATAGAGACCAAAATGCCACTCAATATTCTACATAATGGATGACATTGAATATGCGTAATTCCATAAATAGGTCAGATTTAGCTTGTGTCTATACATGAGTATGAACATCGCTATTAAGAAATATATCTTTACTACTTAATAAGGTTAATCGAGGTTGTCAGCCTCAGATTTCAGACCTCCGCCTAAAGAGTTCATGTCGAATTCAATTTGAATTGAGTTTACTTCGAGTTCAACTCAATCATCCGAGTTTTTTTTTGTTTGATCTTTTTTCTTTTTTTTCTCGAATACGCAGGAGAGCTGCGTATCTTTGTATTAGAGGAGAGAGAAAACCCGGTTCCTTACATACCACGGCCACCTCACTCCGAACCGAGCTGTGAGTGGCTGATTATACAAAAAAGTGTTGTGACTTAAATAAAACACACAGGGGTGAGACCTGACCCAGGGCTGATCACCTAATTTTTTTTGTTTGATCTTATATATGTCAAATCGTTTTTGTTCTCATATCGGTGTGTGCTCTAGCGGTAGCGCTGTTCGCTTGCTCCAAGAAGGCTCAAGTTCGAATCCCACCCAGAGAATTAGGTGACGGAAGAGGATGAAGCACCCAGCAAGGAGCTCCTCTCCCGCCAGCCAGATTCTTTGAGGACATGGAAGAGTGCACACCGGAGACGAATGCTTCCATGGCCGCCGCTGTGTAGTCTGAGGTGCAGCTCTGTCGAAATCGGGGACACAGAGGGAAGAAGAGAAGAGGAGTTGCTGATTTTGCTAACCCCTAATGCGATTTGGTGGCCCGCGAGGAGCAGTCTGTGAGTTTACAGGGGTGCTGGTTCGTGGAAAACGAGAGAAGGGGAGGGCGAAAGAGCTGCGGTGGCAGCTGCATAGGTAGGTAGGTAATCTGAACGAGGCAGAAGGGATAGGGCAAGTCGTGGGGCTGATTCGTCCTGAATCTTACAGCCCGTATCTGAATCGCTCTTCCTTTTTTTATTACCTTTTCCTTTCTTTCTTTTTTCTAGTCATGTGAAGCATCCGCATAGTATACCCATCTACACCAGAAAAGCTAACTAGTACAATGATTTTGAATTTCAACGATGTGGTCTGTGTAGGAATTCCCACTTAATGGCAAGGGGCTCGTGTATAATCTGATGAGCTTTAGAGAGGGATCGGATTAAAGTTACATATATTTATTATATATATAGTCCCCCAACCAATGACTTGATTGTTCTAGCATTTAACAAGATAAATATAAATATCTTAAAAAAACATCATCTTAATCTATCATAAGCTTAGTTCTCGTAGCAACGCACGGGCAAAATACTAGTTGTTTATAAAAGGAAATATGCTTATGAAGTCTAAATAATTGCCAAAAACAAGATCAGTAACATACCAGATGACTCCGCACACCTCGATCGAACAACTCTTTCGCATCCCTTCTCATTCTGCAAGAAATAATGTCAAAATAAGACTTACCATGAGCACATATTTGCTCGTAAGACGCACTGTGCTGCACAATTATGGCATTTCATCATCAAGGAAACCCTACTTCATTATATTGCATGATACATCCTAGTTGCCTCTTTAATACTAGGTCAGATGGACAGAGTTACAGCTTACACTTGTACATGCTAGGCATATACCCAAACAATTTCCTAACTTGATCATATAATCTAGTAACTCATGACTTTGATTTCAGACTTTTCAGCTACCCCCACAACTGTACACCGTTAAGATTCCATCACCAACACAACTATGCGTTACCATACTGAACGAATACTTCAGACTGCTCACCGCCTGCAGGCATTTCGTCGAACATAATCCCTAAGTCAAGTGAAGTGAAGGAACCCAAAATCGAGCCTTTGTACCCAGTCCCCCGCAGGACGACGATACGAAACGCAATACAAGAACGACTAACCTGCGCCCGTGCCCGTGGGCCGCCGCCGCCGCCGCCGGAGGGTGCGGGGCCTCGCCGAGTTGCTTGCGGCGAGCAACCTCTCGGCGGATGGCGTCGAGCGTCACACGCAGCTTCTTGCCGCCGTCGGGGAGGCGGCTGGTGAGTCCACCTTTGATCGCGTTCTCCGCGCGCAGCATCTTGTCCCGCAGCACATGATCCGGCAAGTGCCGCACCTCGGCGTCGGCCCTCTTCTTCTCCTCGTCCTCCTCGCCCCCCGCCTCGACGCCGGGGAGATTCTCCGGAGGGGCCGCGGGAATCGGCATTCGCACACGCGACCGCCGCTTCGCGATTCCTCAGGGGAGCGCGGTGGCGGCGGCGGCGGAGAGAGGGGGAGCCCGACGGCAGGGGAACGGAGTTAGGGGGAGCGAGGGGCACAGGCAAGAGGGAGAGAGGAGGCGACGAGGATGACAGGTGGGGCGCGGCCGACGAGAGAGGAGTGATGTTAATCAGCCATCTCTCTCTGAGTCGTGGAGCCAGGCGTATTCCACCTGATCTGAGAAATCGGATTCATTGATCGATGCTGGCCCAGATATATTCAGAAACAGAAAATCATTAAGGTAGCAGTAGAGGAAAAAAAAACCTCACTAACTGCCACCGGTAGTTGAATAGGATGAAGTGGCTATCAGGCTTCAGATTTCCACACCGTCTTATTCAACCTCGGGACATCACCTTGTGCTCCTCGACGACCACCACCCCTACATGATCTCCAGTAGGTCCGACGCCTCCTGACATCGTTGTTGCCCGCCACACCCTCCCTACTACCGTTCCTCCGTCGCCGCCGCCGCGCCGCCATGCAAGCCCTACCACCGTCTGCCTCCACCATTGGCGGCCGGATGCCCAACGTCGCTTCAGCACGCCGCCCGCCCGCCTCCGACCCTCCGCGCGCACGTCGAGCCAGCTAGCAGTAGTTGGAAAGGTTTTTCTAAAAAAAAAATGTCCAACTTCAAGTTCATCTCGGTGGTTGGTCTTAGCCCTGACAATTAATTTAACATGCCTTAGGTGATTGGAGTAAAGATTATGATAGAGTTGAAAAAATATCGATGATCATGATCAGGACGAAGCTAGCCTTATGGTTGAACGGTGTCAGCTTTATTTTCTAACGGTGTCACCGACGTTGTAAGCAATGTCTAAACAATATTTTACACTACATTTTCATAATTCCATCGGTGTCAGATGGCAAGCTATAGCTTCGCCTCATGATCTAAAGCGGGCGCGCGGCTATGGTTGTTTCCATCGTGTCAACTAAGATGCTATGGATTTGGATTTTCGACTCGCATTCGATAGTGGGAGTGTTTAGCATTGTACTTTGATGGAGGTGGAAGTATGGATAATGGGCGCAGTCAAAAGCGTTGGATGCATTATGTAGGTGCAATGATATTAGATGTCAAGCTTGTGTCCTAGGCAGTGAACCAGGTAGTAGTTCAATGTTGATGTTGGTAGCAACGACTTCAACAAAGACAATAGTGCAAGGAGAAAGGTGGAAGGAGGTGGGTCAGAAGGCGCATGGATAGCTTGCATAAAAAAGTTAAATAAGAGGAATGGTCAAAATCATATCTAAAAGTTAAAAGCGTCAACTTTTTTAGGAGAGAGGAAGTAGGTTTAGTCATCATGGTGAGACCGAGCGATAGGAGAGGTAACTGTGGTGCAGGTATGGGTGGAGCTTTAAGCTGTCAGTACCAGATTGCCAGATGGCACTATGGTTAAAGCTATTGGGAACGTTTTCCTGATGAAATAGACAAGAGAACATTTTGATAATACCAACTTACGATTTGTTCTTATGAAACAACTATTTTTTAGCAAAGGGTTTACATGTTACTGTAAATGATAAAAAAATGAACCAATTGCCGTATTGAAAAGCCTATAAAGACGTAGTAACATTGACTCTCTCTCTCTATATATATACTTTTTTATTGCCCATTTAAAGCCAAGCTCAATGCAACGTTTCATTATGTGATTTTCAAAAGTGACATTATCTAAAAAGTTTTGAGTTGATTAATGAAACTAAGATTCTCAATGCAAAGTTCCATTTTCACGGTTTCATATGTTACCATAGCACTTAGGGCGTGTTTGCTTTCTGCCTGGGAAACGCTGCCTGGCCCAGGCAGCTGCATCCCATCGCAAGCAGAGGATATCGGACGCCTGGGAAAGAGTTGCTTGCCAGGCAGGTTTGCTGAGGACGCGAACCAAAGTTACTTAATATAAGCGACCAATAAGAGTAAATAAATGTGTAAAGTTGAAACCCAAACCCTCTCAATGGAATTTCATTCCGATTTCAAAATTTAGATAGTCGTGTACACCAGATTTCATCCTCATGAAACACAATTATTCTCTCTCCTCATAAATTTTGTGGCATGTCCTCATGAAACTCTCTTCTCGTATGAGTAAGATTCCTTGCCATAGAAGGAATGGACTTCTCATTGGTTATGGGGCCTTGCCTAAGTGCCATCTCGAGATCGGTCTTGAGGGATATTAAGGCATAGTTCTAGGAGACCGTGAATGAGGTCTAGCATGAGTGGAGGCCTCAGATTTATGCAGACCTAAAACATCTTTGTTGCATCGTAAGCCATGGACAAATATCGGGAATTCTTGTTAGATGGGTTGCTTTTGACTGGTTTGGGACATGATTTTCTGGGTTCATGTATTGTCAACCAATGGAAACTACAAACAAGTGGAAGACATAATTATCTTTTCAGTTGTATACTTTTTGATTGGTCTTGTTGCATTAGTGATTTACTTACAAAAGAAAAATATTAAACATATTTTATATTCTAGAAAAAATATCTGCAGTCTTCTATCAACATCTCTTCTCGTCTTCTTGACAGCTCTGGCCTTCCTGGAACGCAAATGCAGCATGATAGTTGAGCAGGGGAGCACAGAAACCGCTGAAGCGTTAGACACAAGCAGACTTTTATCAGAATGCAACGGCTGCATAGTGCGCCCCCTGTCCAAACAGTTTGTTCGACCTGCTGGTAAAACAGTTTTTTGAGTATATGCATCATAATATTCAGTTTAGCCCTAATAACAGTGGAACTTTCCAATCCCATGCCATGTATCCTGCGTCAGCTGTTCCACACACACAGGTATACGCAACACCACAGCTGCTAGCACTGCCTGCACAACGCAGAAAACGTTCAATGCAGAGTCATGCTTCGGCATATTACAACAAAACACTCAGCCGCCTGACAGATAAACCTCCGAAACCACACAGCATTCAAGTACACAGACTACAAGGCGCACCCTAAAACTTACCAGGTAGCATACCAGAAGCGGATCAAAACACAAACACAACCAACCGAGAGTCGCACAGCACATTCCTCAGCATCTACACACCACAGCAGATACAGGAGGCAGATCACAGATTCTTGTGCCAAAACTCCTCACGATAAGTCAATCAGTCCTTCCCACAGACGCACTCCAGACCACTCAGCTAGTGATACAGAGGAAATGGTAACGTCACTGCGAGGAAAGTCAACCATAGCATCAACACCTATTTCCTCACACTTCTTATGCATTGTTTCCATGTCATCAAGAGACTGTTCAGCCTCTCTCTAAGGCCTTTGCAGCTGCACACTAGGCCTTCTCACGTTCCATGCACAGAGCAGCGTAGTTAAAATCATCGACAACAACACCGTACTCCTTCTGCAAGATAGCAACAAGATTGTTTGCCGACTCTCCTCTGCCTCCTCCACGCTGTCACACTGACTGCTCATTGCCTTGAAACAACTAACATTCTCAGGAATACCATGCCAAGGAGCCACAGCATAAACCTCCACGGCAAACCTTTCTGGCACACCGCAACCCACAGAGCGAAAAATAGCCTCAGATCCCTTAATGGCTTTCAGCACAGAGCACAGCGTCACCCGTCGAGAAACATACGCACGAGGCCCTGTTCCTGCACAAAGTCAGGAAAACAGAGGATACAAACACACCAATTTCGGTCAGCGCATTAAAATTCATCAATATATAGATGGCAGGCACTAAACATTCCTGATGTCACTGTCTTCTGTTTTACTAACCCAACGATACACCTAAATAAAGACCGGCAGTCCATCACCCCACAACATCTGTTGTTGATCACTCCCACCAAATCCCCTCCTCCAACAAATCCTGTCCAAATAATAAAGGTAAAGCTAATCCATCAACAACAGAGCCTGCAACAACCAGAACCCTGTTTAGCCCCTCGCAGCAGATCTACCCATCGACAACTTAGAACCTCACATGAGCAAAGAACAAAACCAAGGACCGCAAAACAGCACACAAACAGAAGCTCGACACCAAGACTCAAACTACAAGACAATAAATGCCAGTAGAAATTTGTTTCAGAAAAAAAAAGTCACCAGAAAGGCAGCAGAGAACGAACTGAGATGATGCCATCGGTGCGACACCAGGAACAACGCAGTAAGAGTGTGGTATGAAAATGATTAGAATGCATAATCATTATTCTCTCAGTATTTTACATAATATTAAATATGCATCACTCCACAAATAAAGGACAGCATCAACATCGTTACTAAGAATGATAAGTTTATATAAGACAATATGTTTATGGAGTCTAATTATTACCAAAACCACATCAGTAACATACCAGATGATTTGGCACACCTCGATTGAACGATTGTTTCGCATCCCTTCTCATCCTACAAGAAAATAACACTTACCATGAGCTCATATTACCCGTACGACATATTGTGCTACACATTATGGCATTTCACCGTCAGGGGAACCAAGCCACTATAATGCCACTTCATATATTGCTTGATGTTGGAAATCAAGGGCTAATTGCCCTCTGAACTCATAGGCGCTCAAGAACACCCGTGATTGGGCAGCAATGAATATGCAGCATTTTTGGGGTTTTCCCAACTTTATTTATAGTCCTAACTAAATTAGATCATAGACCTTAATTAAGCGCATATCAGGCCGATATGGCCTTATTACTCAGCACATGACCTAGCACTTGCTGTGCACTCTGACCGGAAAGCTACGGCTTGCTAAAGACTAGGAGCGGCTACCAAACTGATTGACTGAAACTGCTAGATCTAGACTCTGACAGAACTGAATAAACTGACACTAGTACACTAGCTACTGAACTGCAAACCTACTATCTAACACATGATGCATCCTTGTTACCGCTATAAATAGGTCAGCAGGACACATTTAAAGGTTACACTTATTCATCATAGGCATACCCAGACAATGTCGCAAATTTATCATATACTCTAGTAACTCATGATTTTGATTTCAGGCTTTTCAGGTACCCTTACCACAACTGTGCACTGTCAAGATCGCATCACAACACAACTACTCCCTCTGGTTTTCAATTGATAACGTTAGGACAACATTTATAGTTCATCTTTATGCTAAAAAGATTGTCCTAACGCCATCAATTAAAAATCGTAGGGATTATGTGTTACTACTGAATCAATATTTAGATTTCTTACAGGTCGCAGGCATTTCATCGAACAGAATTCGGAAGTCAAGTAAAGGAACCAAAATGCCGACCTTTATACACATTCTCTGCACGAAAGAAAATACTAAACGCAAGACAAGAACGGCTAACCTTAGCCCGTGCCACTGGGGCGCTGTCACCGCCACCACTACAACAGTGAGGGTGCGGAGCCTCGCTGTGGGGCTTGCGCCGAGTCAGCTCTCGGCAGATGGCGTCGAGCGACGCATACAGCTTCTTGCCGCCGTCGGGGAGGTGATAGACAAATCCAACTTTTATCAAATTCTCCGCGCGCAGCTTCTTTTCCCGCAGCGCATGACCCGACAACTGACGTACCTCGGCATCGGCCCTCTCCTTCTCCTCGTCCTCCTCTGCCCCCACCTCACAGCTGAAGACACTGTCCGTTGGGACCACAGCCATCAGCATTTGCGCACGAGGCCCCGTTCCTGCACAAAACCGAGAAAACAGGGATTGAAAAACATATTCACACCAGTTTCCACCACTGCAGCAATATACAGATCCCAGGCACGACGCCATCAGTACATGACACTCGAAGCAAGAAATGGCAACAATAGTAAGAGTATGACATGAAAACGATTAGAGTGCACAATAATCATTCACTCAATATTTTACATAATGGCATTGAGTATGCATAATTCCATAAAATAAAAGGACAGAAATTAGCTTCTGTCTACATGAGCAACAACATTGTTATTAAGAATGATAAGTAGGTATATAAGTAGATATGTTTAAGAAGTCTAAATGATTACCAAAACCATATCAGTAACATACCAGATGATTTGGCACACCTCGATCGAACAAATATTTCACACCCCTTCTCATCCTACAAGAAATAATGTCAAAACAAGACTTACAATGAGCACATATTACTTGTACGACATACCGGCTGCAAAATTATGACCTTTCACCATCAGGGATACCAAACCACTATGATACCACTTCACGATATTGCATGATACATCCTTTTACCTCTTTAGATAGGTCAGATGGACTTTACACTTATTCATGCTAGCCATACCCAGGCAATGTCATAACTTGATCATATACTCTAGTGTAGCATCCCGCCTCAATTAATGAGGGGTTAGCTTAACAGGATCGAGATCGGGTGACACTTGACGACGCAAGAGTCCAAAAGTACACACATATGAGCATAAATAAAATAGAGCACAAGTGAAATTTAGTTATTACAATTTAAATTCAGATTTGGATTACATAAAAGAGTTTGAAAAGCGTAGCGGAAGCGATCGATATACAACTCAACGTCATTAGCCTAATATGAAGCATATTCAGCCCGTAAACATGCTTCATTCTCCTCCGACCAAAGATTATCTGCAACAAAGATTTAAACAACAAACCCTGAGCAACTAATACTCAGCAAGACTTACCTGTCAAAATGGCCTTCTAAGACCGACTCCTAGCATGCAGGGGGCTGACCCAAGGTATAGGAATAATTGCATAAAAATAGCACTAAAAGTTGGTCCTTCTTTCAAATTTTAGCCAAATTAAAAGGGTTCTTGCATAAACATAAATGTGAGCACCTATACTAAGCAATACATGGTTGCAATACAATTATTAAAGCATCAAAACAGCATATATACATCATCATGTGCACTTCTTACTACGATGTGACACGGTGAACAAGTGGTACTCAATAACCGCGAGGGACGGCGATTCGAATCGATTTACACCTGCAGGCGAAACCCGAAAGACACGACATACGCACGCTCACAAGGAGTCACGCACGGCAACCTTTCACAAGACACCATAGAGCCGGGCCGATTTCCACCTCTCCCGAGTACACGTCCTCCACGCGATACCCACGCCGGAGCTATCCGTGGTTAGCCCGTGCACCCTCCCACTAGCACATACCCATGAACCACCGTGTCTATCATCATCACTAAAAGAGAGGTGGGTTCACCGTCCAACACTACAATCATCGAGTTACATCGGTTTACTAGTGCCCATATCACTAGCATGCATCCGGTACGTTCAAACTTGTCCAAGCAGGGTCACAACGAACGGTCCTCAACCGACACAAACGGGGCTATGGCGAACAAGGACGGCCTTGTCACCTCAACCTACACATGCACTTCCTCGCTCGGTCTCATATTCATCATCATTATGTGGGAGTAGTAAAAAATACCCGAACCACTTATACCGGGCGGTCTCCATACCACCCGATTTTTCTACCGAGGACTCGACATTACGGATAGCAATTTCTACCGAGTGGCTGTACAACTCCAACCCATCCCATAGGTAAACATAGGGCAAATGCATCTACGGTTCCATATAACTCCTAAAACGTAATGCACATTTCATGACTCGAATACATGTGACAAAAGAAAACTTTACAAAATTAGGAGTGCACCGGGGCTTGCCTTGGGGCCTAAAAGTCAGTACATTCCAGTGAGTAAGGGTCAGCGCCGGTCTCCTCGGCTACGATCTCCACTTCCTCGGTTCCGGCGTCTGTTCCTAAAATGATGCAATGCAAAGATAATAAATAATGCAATGCATACATGAACTTTGCTAAAAGAAAGAGTGCAGTGGCATGGTGATGGTGCTGAGGTGGTGTTCAGAAACAACACAAAAATAAAATTTGGAAGCTAGAACCATTTGGAGCATTAAACAAAAAGGCGACAAGTTTTTAAGGTTTCAAAATGTCGAAACATCAATTTCCTTCGACTTTATTTAACATGGTTCTGGAAGACAAATATTTTATTCCGCATTTTTCCTAGCATAACACTACTATTAGAAGTGACATATCCAAAATTTGGATCAAAAGCATGCAGGAGTAAAATACCAAAAATGCTCCAAGGTAAAGCATGGAATTGCAATTACTGCTAAAATATGCAGAATTTAAAGATGCCCTTTGGTGAAAAGTACAGGAATGGTGTGAGATGCATGCAAACCAACAATCAGGAATTTTGCATGTACAGAAAAGGCTATAAAAATTCCTTAAGATTTTCATTCTCTGGATTTTATAAAATTATTCGCTATGAGTCCCGGTGATGTTCTTGCACCATTTGATAGCTCTTGTTACAAGGATTCCAACAAAAATTACTTTGCAATTTTTATGAGCTATAGCTTATTTTCTAGCGAATTTACAAGATCTGCTTAAATTCCACTGGCGCGCACGCGCCACGGCGGCACGGCTGTTCCGGCCAGACGGCGGCACTTCCCGGGAAACTAAGGGGAGAATAGCCACTAGCAACGCAAGGCGACGTCGGCGCACTAGCGCGGTGCCGTGCGCGGGTGGCGGCCGCGTGCCGGCGGCGGCGGCAATGGCATGGCGGCGTTCCGGCCGGAGGAGGCGGCGATAGAGAGAAAGAGCGCGAGTATGGGAACCACCTCGTCGGCGCGGACCGCACGGTCGATGATATCGACGAGGAAGAGTCCGGGAGGAAGGAGTTCGACGGAGGGGCGGCGATAGTGGCGGCCGGCGTCGGGGAAGAAGGTGAATTCCGGCGAGCTCGCTGCACGAAGGACGACGAGATCATGTCAAGGAGGTGCGTGACTGAGTTCTTCATCTCTCCCCAAACTGAATTGAACTATAACTCACCGTGGAGGGAGAAATCGACGGCGAGGTCGTCGACGTTCAACCGGCGGCCATCGGGAAAAACGAGCTTCGATCTCTCGAACGAGTGGAGAAAGCTGAAGTGTGTGCTAGGTCAGGGCTAGAGGGGGTCCTTGCGCTTCTTTTTGCAGTTGGGGTCGAGCTCAGAGAGCGATTGGAACGGCGGCGAGCTCAAGCTTAAGAGAAGGCAGCCATGGCGGCGTGAGCTTTGGCCGGTTGGAGAGAATGAAGAAGGAAGAGAGTGAGAGGAGGAAGAAAGGAGATGGCTGGGGGAGTGGATAAGGGCGAGATGGCGTGCTTGCTTGGCCGATTCGAGCGCCAAAGCACTAAAGCGGCATGACGTCCTGCACAGAGCGCGGCATGGGCAACGAGCAGAAGAAACAGAGCGTGAGAGAGAAGAACAGGTGGGTCCCACTCGTCCTTTTCCATTTTTCAAAGAATTTCCAACGTGCTGAAATTCATCTGCTCCAAACCTAACCTTCCCAAGCTCAGAAAAATCTGAAAAATTGGGGAATGAAAGGTCAAAGGTACAGGAACATTTTTCGTTATTGGAAATTTCGAATTTCGGCTCAGAATTTGAATTAAAATTCGGTTAAGGCAAAATTATGTTTGAATACTTCCTGATTTAAAAGAACTGCTTTCCTTGTTCATAAAATTCTGGAAAATTCTCCAAAATTCTATTTTGAGACATGGAACCCAGAAAGATTTTTAGTTGGGCCACTTTTGTGCAAATTTTGAGATTCTTGTTCAAGATCAAATTTGATCACATTTGAAATAATTGATTCTTTTGCATTCTTTACTCATGATCACTTGAACCCTTCCTTATTTGCACTAACAGCGCCATTAGAAGTGTGATTACGGTGGGGATGTTACATCTAGTAACTCTGGATTTTGATTTCAGAATTCCCAGTTACCATTATCACAACTATACACCGTCAACATTGCATGACAACACAACTATGAGTTACTAATGAATGAATACTTAGGGGGTGTTCGTTTCTCTAGGCCTAAAGGTCACATCAAAACTAATCTTGTTATTTAGGCGTTTTAAATAAGTCTAATTAGAAAACTAACTGCAGAACCTTGTACTAATTTGCGAGACGAATCTAATGAGGGTAATTAAGCCGTGATTAGATGATGGTTACTGTAGCATCACTGTAGCGAAACATAGATTAATTAGGCTCATTAGATTCGTCTCGCAAATTAGCCCACATCTGTAAAAAGGTTTTGTAATTAAACTTATTTAAGACGCCTAAATAGCAAGATTAGTTTTGATGTGACCTTTAGGCCTAAATTGCCGAACACCCCCTTAGATTCCTAACCTCTTGCAGGCATCTCGTCGAATAAAATCCCAAAGTCAAAGTGAAGGAACCGAAAAATCGAACCTTTATACCCAGCCCTGCACGACGACGATACTAAACGCAAGACAAGAACGGCTGACCTGCACCCGTGCCCCTGGGCCGCCGCCGCTGCCGCCGCCGCCGGGAGGGTGAGGGGCCTCGTTGAGTTGCTTGCGGCGAGCAAGCTCTCGGCGGATCGCGTCGAGCGACACACGCAGCCTCTTGCAGCCGTCGCGGAGGCGGCTGGGGAGTCCACCTTTGATCGCGTTCTCCACGCGCAGCATCTTGTCCCGCAGCGCATGATCCCGCAACTGCCGCACCTCGGCGTCAGTAGTCTCCTTCTCCTCGTCATCCTCGGCCCCGGCCTCGCTGAGTAGCTTGCGGCGAGATAGCTCTCGGTGGATGACAGGTGGGGCGCGGCCGACGAGAGAGGGTGATGTTAATCAGCCATCTCTCTCTGACTCGTGGAGCCAGGCCTATACCTGATCTGAGAAATCGAATTCATTGATTGTTGATGGCCCAGATATATTCAGAAACAGAAATCATAACGTGGCAGCAGAGGCAATAATCTCCAACTTCGAGCCTCATCACGGTGGTTGGTCTTAGCCCTCATAATTAATTTAACATGTCATATGTTCTCGCGAAAAAAAAGCATGCCATAAGTGATTAGAGTAAAGGTTACGATAGAGTTGAAAAGACATCAATAGTCATGATGAGGGCGAAGCCAGCCTTGTGGTTCACCGGTGTCAGCTTCATTTTCTATCGATGTCACTGACGTTGTAAGCAATGTCTAAACAATATTTTACATTATATTTCTAGAATTCCATCGGTGTCAGCTAACACCGATGGCAAGTTGTAGCTTCGCCCCTTATCATGATCTAAAGCGGGAGGCTTTGGTAATTTCCATCGTGTCAACTGTGGTGCCATGGATTTAGGTTTTCGACTCGCGTTCGATAGTGGGAGTGTTTAGCATCATACTTTGGTGGAGGTGTAAGTATCCATAATGGACACAGTCAAAAGCGTTTGATGCATGATGTAGTTGCAATGATATTAGTTGTGAAGCTTGTGTCCTAGGCAGTGAACCAGGCAGTAGTTCAATGTTGATGTTGGTAGCAACAACTTCAACGAAGACAACAGTGCAAGAAGAAAGGTGGAAGGAGGTGGTCGGCAGGCACATGGAGGGCTTGCATAAAAAAAAAGATGAATGATCAAACGCGATATCTAAATGTCAAAAGTGTCAAGCTTTCTGGGATGAAGGGAGTAGTTCCAGTCATATGATGAGATCGGACGATATAAGAGGTAACTGTGGTGCAGGCGTAGCTGTACCTTAAGCTGTTAGTGCCAGATGGTTTTGGTGATGAAACGGATAAGAGATAATTTTGATAATACCAACTTACGGTTTGTTCTTACGAAACAACTATTTTTTCAGCAAAGGGTTCACATGTCACTTTAAATGATTCAAAAATGGACCAATTGCGCATTGAAAAGCCCATAAAGACGTAGTAACATTGATTCTCTTTACTTTTATATTTGCCCATTTAAGGCCAATCTCAGTGCAAGGTTTCATTATGTGATTTTCAAAAGTGACATATTATCTAAAGAGTTTTGAGTTGATTAATGAAACTAAGATTCTCAATACAAACTTTCATTTTCACGGTTTCATATGTTTCCATAGCACTTAAATATAATAGTTAGTCTAAGCGATCAATGAGAATGAATGAATGTGTAAAGTTGAAACCCAAACCCTCTCAATGGAATTTCATTCCGGTTTCAAAAATTAGGTAATCGTGTACACGAGATTTCATCCTCATGAAACAGATCAATTCTTCTCTTCTCATATGGGTAAGATTCCTTGCCATATAAAGAATGGACTTCTCATTGGTTATGGGGCCCCGCCTAAGCGTCATCTCAAGATCGGTCTCGAGAGATAATAAGACTGGGTTCTGGGAGACAGTGAAACGAGGAGAGTGGAGGCCTCAGATTTATGCAAACCTAAAACATCTTGTTGCATTGTGAGCCATAGATAAATACTGGGAATCCTTGTAAGGTGGGTTGCTTTTGATCGGAAAATGCGCACTTAAGCAAGTTTTGTGTCCTATTTAAGCACATGTCCAGTTCTATGACTAAACTGCACCCACCTTACAAGTTTGTGTATTTATGGTGCAATTTACTCAAACATAATGTATGACCGGTTTGGGATATGATTTTCTGGCTTCATATATTGTCAACCAATAGAAACTAGTATAAACAAGTGGAAGACATAATTATCTTTTCAGTTGTATACTTTTATATTGGTCTTGTTTTTTCGCGAACATGCCTGGGCATGTATTTCATTAAGAGGTAAATTGGTCTTGTTGTATTAGTGATTTACTTGCAAAAGAAAAATATTAAACATATTTTATATTCTAGAAAAAATATCCGCACAACATCTCTTCGTCTTCTTAACCGCTGTCCCTAGCCTTCCTGGAGCAAATGCAGCATGATAGTTGAGTAGGGGAGCACAAAAACCGCTGAAGCGTTGGATACAAGCAGACTTTTATCAGCAACGGCGGCATAGTGTGCCCCCCGTCCAAACAGTTTGTTCGACCTGCTGCTAAAACAGTTTTTTGAGTATATGCATCATAATATTCAGTTTAGCTCTAATAACAATGGAACTTTTCCAATCCCATGCCATGTATCCTGCGTCACCTGTTTCACACACATAGGTACGCGCAACACCACAGCTGCTAACATTGCCTGCTACCCCGCATAGCCAAAGAAGAACAACACAGAACACGTTCAAGTTATCAACGCAGAGATCACGCTTCAGCATATTACAACACAACCCTCAGCCGCCTGACAGATAAACCTCCGAACCCACACAGCATTCAAGTACACAGACTACAAGACGCAACCTAAAACTTACCAGGAAGCATACCATAAGCGGATCCAAAACACAAAACAATCAACCGAGAGTACTAGCACAACACATTCCTCAGCATCTACACACCACAGCGGATACAGGAGGCAGATCACAGATTATTGTGCTTAAACTCCTCATGATAAGTTAATCAGTCCTTCCCACAGATGGGCTCCGGATCACTCAACCAGTGATATACAAGAACTGGTAACGTCACTGCGAAGAAAGTCAGCCATAGCATCAACACATATTTCCTTACACTTCTCCTGCATACTTTCCATGTCATCAAGAGACTGTTTGCATCCACTCTCGAAGGCCTTTGCAGCTGCAAGCTAGGCCTTCTTCTTCTCACGTTCCATGCACAGAGCAGCGTAGTTAAAATCATCGATGATAACACTGTACTCCTTCTGCAAGATAGCAACAAGATTGTTTGCCGCACTCTCCTCTGCCTCCTCCACGCTGTCACACAGACTGCTCATTGCCTTGAGACGACGAACATTCCCAGGAACACCACACCAAGGAGCCTCAGCATAAACCTCCACGGCAAACCTGTCTGGCACATCACAACCCACAGAACTAAAAATAGCCTCAGATCCCTTAATGGCTTTCAGCACAGAGCACAGCGTCACCCGTCGAGAAACATATGCACGAGGCCTTGTTCCTGCACAAAGCCCAAAAAACAGAAATTACAAAACATATTCACCTCATTTTGAGCGTGTGCATTAAATTCATCAATATACAGATGGCAAAGCACTAAACATTCGTGCATGTCACTGTCCTCTGCTTTACTAACCGAAGGATACACCAAAAAATAAAGACCGGACAGATCGTGGATCCGTGACATAACAGGCCCCCAGAACGGTTCAAGTTATCCACGAATATCTTCTCCTGAGAGATCAAATTGAAACGATCAATCTGAACGATGAAGAAGACAAATGGGTATGGATGAGAAGCTCTTCGGGCACCTACTCAACAAAGGGTGCTTACAAATATTTTTTTGATGGAAGACAGAAGCTAAAATGTCCTCAGTGTCTTTGGAAAGCATGGGCGCTAGGCAAGGTCAAACACTTCGTATGAGACGTCGTAACATGGAAGTTCATGAAGCCTGCCCTCTTTGCGGTCAAGAACAAGAAACAATACAACATCTACTATGGGCATGTCCACTAAGCAAACATGGAGATCCCTTGCAGCCAACCTGGGTATACCACAACCGCCAAATGTACCAACACTTCAAAGAGGGTGGAGAATGTGGCGTTGCATGATCAATCAAGAAAGTAGGCGTGGTTTTGACTCACTCTTCATTCTGGGCACATGGTGCTTATGCAAAGAAAGGAATGCCAGCATCTTTGAAGATGAGCAGCTCACTCCAGGCGCATTGTTGGATGTTTGCAAAGCTGAAGCCAGGCTATGAATATATCATATATGCAGGAGCAAAGAGGATTCAGCCTGTTTCACAATGCCGGTGGTAACAATCAGGCTAAAATGGCTGAGGTTGTCACATAAATGTATTTTTAGGGTGATGGGCGGCCACGTGCTACTGTTGCCGCTATAGGCGGAGGGTGTAACACTCATTGTAACTCTGGTGCTTCTTTGCAGCCTTCTTCTTCTATAAAATTCTGACATGCAAAGCTTTTACATGTTCGCAAAAATAAATGACACAAGAAAGGCAGCAGAACTTAACTGAGATGACACCATCAGTACATCAATAAGAAAAAGGTTAGAGTGCATAATCATCATTCTCTCAATATTTTACATAATGACATCAAATATGCATCATTCCATAAATAAAGGACAACATCAACATCGTTATTAAGAATGATAAGTTTATATAAAGACGATATGTTTATGGAGTTCAATAATTACCAAAACCATGTCAGTAACATACCAGATGATTTGGCACACGTTGATTGAACTATTCTTTCGCATCCCTTCTCATCCTACAAGATATAATGACAAAATAACACTTACCATTAGCACATATTACTCGTATGACATATTGCGCTACACAATTATGGCATTTCACCATCAGGGGAACCAAGCCACTATAACGCCACTTCATTATATTGCATGGTGTTGGAAATCAAAGGCTGATTGCCCTCTGACTTCATAGGCACTCAAGAACATTAGTGGTTGGGCAGCGATGAATATGAAGCTTTTTCGGGGTTTTCGCTAATATATTTATAGTCCTAAGTAGATAGATCATGGCCTCTAATTAGGCGCAGATCAGGCCGTAATGGCCTTATTCCTCTCAGCACATGCCCTAGCACTTGCTGTGCACTCTAATTTTTCTGAAAGCAAGGGCTTGTTGAAGAGTAGGAATTGCTAACAATGATTGACTGACACTGCTAGACCTAGACTCTGACAGAATTGAACAAACTGAATAAACTGACACTAGTGCACTAGCTACTGAACCGCAAACTTACTGTCTAACACATGATGCATACTTGTTACCTCTAAAAATAGGTCAGCAGGACACACTTACAGATTACAATTATTCATCATACGCATACCCAGACAATGTCACAACTTTATCAAATACCCTAGTAACTCAGGATTTTCATTTCAGGCTTTTCAGGTACCCTTACCACAACTGTACACCGTCAAGATCGCATCACAACATAACTACTCCCTCTGGTTTGTAATTGATGGCGTTAGGACAATCTTTTTAGCATAAAGATGAACTAAAATTGTTGTCCTAACGCCATCAATTATAAACTGGAGGGAGTATGTGTTACTACTGAATCTATATTTAGATTTGTTACAGCTTTCATGCATTTCGTCGAACAGAATCCTGAAGTTGTAAAGGAACCAAAACGCAGACCTTTGTACTCATTCTCCGCACAAAAAAAATACTAAACGTAAGATAAGAACGGCTAACCTGAGGCCGTGCCACTGGGGCACTGTCACCACCGCCACTGCAACCGTGAGGGTGTGGAGCCTCGCTGCGGGGCTTGCGCCGAGTGCGCTCTCGGCAGATGGCGTCAAGCGACGCATGCAGCTTCTTGCCGCCGTCGGAGGGGCGATCGATGTGTCCATCTTTCATCAAATTCTCTGTGTGCAGCTTCTTTTCCTGCAGCGCAGGATCCGGCAATTGACGCACCTCGGCATCGGCACTCTCCTTCTCCTTGTCCTCCTCAGCCCCCACCTCACAGCTGAAGAGACTCTCCATCGGGACTACATCCTTCAGCATTTGCGCACGAGGCCCGGTTCCTGCACAAAACCAAGAAAACAAGGATTGAAAACATATTCACCAGTTTCCACCACGGCAGCAATACACAGATCCCAGGCACGACGCCATCAGTTCATGACACTCAAAACAACGAAAAGGCAGCAATAGTAAGGTAAGAGTATGATATGAAAACTAGCAGAGCGCAAAATTATCATTCACTCAACATTTTACGTAATGGCATTGAATATGAATAAGAAAAGAAATTAGCTTTTGTCTACATGAGCAACAACATCGTTATTAAGAATGATAAGTATATATAAGACGATATGTTACGTAACATACCAGCTGATTCGGCAGATCTCGATCGAACAAATAATTCGCATCCCTTCTCATCCTACAAGAAATAATGACAAAACAAGAGTTCCATGAGCACATATTACTCGTACGACATACCGACTGCAAAATTATTGCCTTTCACCTACCACTTCACAATATTGCATGATACATCCTTTTTCCTCCTTACTAAATAGGTAAGATGGACATGTACAGCTAAAGAGTTTACACTTATTCGTGCTAGCAATACCCAGGCATTGTCATAACTTGATCATATACTCGAGTAACTCCGGATTTTGATTTCAGACTTCCCAGTTACCCTTATCACAACTATATACCGTCAAGATTGCATGACAACACAACTATGCGTTACTAATGAATGAATACTTAGAATCTTAGATTAGATTGCTCACTTCTTGCAGGCATTTCGTCGAACAGAATCCCGAAATCTAAGTGAAGGAGCAAAAAGTCGAACCTTTATACCCAGTCCCCGCACGACAACGACGATCCTAAAGGCGAGACAAGAACGACTAACCTGCGCCCGTTCCCCTCGGCCGCTGCCGCCGGGACGGTGCTGGGCCTCGCTGAGCAGCTTGCGGCGAGAGAGCTCTCCATGGGTGTTGTCGTCCGTCGCACGCAGCCTCTTGCCGCCGTCAGTGAGGCGGCCGGCTAGTCCAGCTTTGATCGTGCTCTTCTCATCGCGCAACGCATGATCCGGTAACTGCGGCACCTCGGCGTCGGGCCTCTCCTTCTCCTCGTCGTCCTCGGCCCTCACCCCGCTGGGTAGCTTGTGGGGAGATAGCTCTCCGCGGATGGGTTCGGGCGACGTACGCGGCTTCTTCTTGCCGCCGTCGGGGAGGCGGCCGGGGAGTCCAGCTTTGATCGCTTCGTCCGCGCGCGGCTTGATCTTTTCCCGCTGCGCGTCGTCCGGTGACTGCCGCACCTCGGCGTCGGCCCGTATCTCCTTCTCCTTCTCGTCTTCCTCGGCGAGTAGCTTGCGGCGAGATAGCTCTCGGCGGGTGGCCTCGAGAGACGCACGCAGCTTCTTGCCGCCGTCGGGGAGTCGGGTGGTGAGTCCAGCTTTGATCGCTTTCTCCGCGCGCAGCTTGTTTTTCCGCAGCGCATCATCCGGCAACTGCCGCACCTCGGCGTCGGCCCTCTCCTTCTCCTCGTCCTCCTCGGCCCCAGCCTCGACGCCGGGGGGATTCTCCGGAGGGACCACAGGCATCGGCATTCGCACACGGGAGCGCCGCTTCGAGTCTCCGCAGGAGGAAGAGGCGGCGGAGAGAGAAGAGAGGAGGAGCCCGACGGCAGGGGAATGGAGTTGGGGGGCGAGAGAGGGAGCGGACGAGGGTGACAGGTGGGGCTCGGCGACGAGTCATGAGAGAGGAGCGATGCTCTCTGACGCCTGGAGCCAGGCGTATAACTCACTCCTTTCGCTCCGAGTCTAGAGTCAACCGTTTCAAGACAACGTTGTTTGGCACTGTTTAAGTGTTTCACCTCTAAATCTGAAAAGATTCATCTTGCCGAATAAGGCCTAACCCTCCCAAATGTGGCTAAGCTTCGACGTGGCTGACCTAATTTTTCTTTTGGCCCATCCACTTCTGGCCTATTTATTTCTAGCTCATTATTTTTCCAACCAATTTGGAGCCCGTTACTAGCCCATTTACTTTCATCACATAACGAGATTTATCCTTAAAAAAATGTCATGAAACACGGTGTCATTGTGACAAAATGCTCTAGTGTCAGAGATGTTGTCATATAAAAGCACATACTTCCTCCGTTTTAAACAAGTTCTCTCGTATGTTTTTCATGAACATGCACCACGCTCCTCTGATTTGAAGGAACAAATATGGACTGGATGTACTATAGATAATATCTATTAAACAACTACAGTTGCTACTTGTATTCTTAGTTGATGCAAAGGCTGAAAATCATACTTTAATTTCGTCATCAAATTAAAAATAAATCAAATAATTACAAGTATAGTTATTTTTTTAAAAGTTGCATATACGTACGTCTTCGGTGGTGCTTGGCTGTTTGCGTGTGTACATCGTCACGTAGCAGGAGCGACACAATATAGCTAATGATATCTGATCAATCTTCTACTCTCGTTTAGAACGAAGCAGCGGTAGTAGATAATTGCAGGGAGGCGACTACGTGCTTCTCCCTTCCTTCCTCCTATCCAGCCGTTGTGTACATATATATAAAGTGATAAACTCCGGTCGTCGTGTGTTCCAGCCAGCACGTACGTACCGGCAAGAGAGGCGTCGCCGCCACGTTCTGGAGTCCCCAACAGCAAGAGAGAAGGGAGACGGCATTGCTGGGTGGTGGATGACACATTCTTGAAATATCTGCAGCCCTCTATCAGCCTCTCCTCTTCTTCTCTGGACTGCTCTCTTTGGCCTTCCGGGAGCAAATGCGGCATGATTGTTGAGCTGCATCGCCTTGCCGATCAGGCCGCCCTGGTGCCGGTGTCGCGCGTTCGGTTCTTCCTCTGATTCTGCTAGCTTCTGATTACAGGTATGTTTTCATGGATGCTTCCATATATTCTGTTGCCTGTGTTTGTTGCGCTTATGCATGTTCTGTGTGTTCTTGGTGATAATTGTTCCGAAGTAATACTCTCATTTGTCTCGTATGAGAAATTTTTCATACCGCCAAAGAGTTGATAAGAGTTCAAGTTCTTGTGGATTGAAAAAAAAGGTGAATCCTGATTAAGTTCAACGTTGCCTTTCTGGACCTTGATGGCAGGAAGAAAGGAAGTTTCCATGCAATCATCTCTCCTCTTAACGAGAGCACATGGGATCTTCCTTTTTACTAATAGATGTTTGTTATGGCCACCGAACGTGTTCTGATCTGTATGATTGGAAGGTTTGTCAAAGATTCTATGATGAAGAGGGTTTTTTCTATAGTAGTTTGATTCTTTTTTGCTGGAAACAATAGAATTTCTACTTTGACAGAAGTCAATTCTTTTGGATGGTATTCACGATAGAAACTGTCTAGGACACATAAACCGAGTCAACTTCGGCACATGGTTCAATTTATGGTCCCCCATATCAATGGGATTCTTGAAGAATTCGATTTCCCGGATCCGTTTGTCTTGCTCTGTCTACAGAATTTAAGAACCACTTTAGTTTCTCACCAAGTTGTTGTTTCAGACAAAGAAATTAGAAATGTCACTGTAATTAGCTTCATGTTGCAATGGAATCAGGAACCGCTTTATTCGATCAAGATTATGCCAATGAATCATTCCTGAAATGAGGACATTTTTTTTGTTTAATCAATTTTGTTTTGATTGCTTCTCTCCTCTACAAACATTTACAGGTGCAGAATGAGGACTCTGCTCCAAGCTCCGGTTGACGCCGGGGCGACGGTCGGCGGCGCAGGAAACACGCTGGCAACCCCGGGCACCGGCCTGACTCCCCCCTCGTCATCGTCGCCGTCACCGCCGGCGACCTCTTCGCCGCCGCCTCCCGACTCTTCTTCTTCGACCCCTCCTCCATCAACATCCTCTGAACCGCCACCACCGTCGTCTCCTACCCCACCGCCACCTTCTCCTTCGACTCCGCCGCCATCGCCGCCGGATCTTTCACCGCCTCCTCCTTCACCAGTTGCCACCGCCCCTCCTCCGCCGGTGCCGTCTGCCGCACCGCCACCGGCCGCATTGCCGCCCCCGCCACCCGCGCCGGTGCCGCCGTCGTCCTCCCCGCCGCCGCCTCCCTCCGTCACGCCGCCTCCACCGGACCATGCCGCTCCCCCGCCTTCGTCCGCACCGCCGCCGCCGTCCGCTCCCCCGCCGCGGTCCAACACGCCGCCGCCTTCTTCGAGTTCGAGCCCGCCTCCTCCGGCCCCGGCCGCGCAGCCGACCGCGTCGCCCGTGGTCGCCACGCCACCGCCGCCGCCGACGCCACCGGTGGGTTACGCCCCTCCTCCGCCTACCCGGAACTCAACGGCGGCAACGCACACACCCCCGACGCCGGCCGTGGCCAGCAGCGTGCCGCCTCCCCCCAGCGACGGCGGGATGAGCTCCGGCGCCACCGCGGCCGTGGCCGTCGTGGTGGTGCTCGCGTTCTTCAGCATCGCCGGCGTTTTCGTGTGCCTGTCGAAGCGGCGGAGGCGGCGGCAGGCCGACCGGTACTACGCCGGCTTCGGCGCGCCGGTGTACGCGCCGCAGCACCTGTCCGGCGAGGCGCCGTTCCTGCGCGCGCCGTCGGCGCCGGGTTCGGCGAACTTCAGCATGGGCGGGCCCGGGGGCATGTCGCCGGCGAGGAGCCAGGCGTACGGCAGTCAGCAGCAGCAGCTGCAGCCGCCGCCGTGGATGGCGGCGGCGTCGGGCAACTACAGCGCGTCGATCGGGAGCCAGGGCCCGGCGAGAAGCGTGGCGCCGTCGTCGGGGGAGCTGAGCGTGGGCAACAGCAAGGCGTTCTCGTTCGACGAGCTGTACGAGATCACCGGCGGCTTCTCGCGGGACAACGTGCTCGGCGAGGGCGGCTTCGGGTGCGTGTTCAAGGGCACGCTCGCCGACGGCAAGTTGGTGGCCGTGAAGCAGCTCAAGGGCGGCGGCGGGCAGGGCGAGCGCGAGTTCCAGGCGGAGGTGGAGATCATCAGCAGAGTGCACCACCGCCACCTCGTCACCCTCGTCGGCTACTGCATCGCCGAGGACCACCGCCTCCTCGTCTACGACTTCGTTGCCAACGACACGCTGCACCACCACCTCCATGGTATGAGACCGTTTGACTAGACAACCACCAACATGTCCAATGGAGCTAAACTAAACACCTTCCTGCTTCTTGAATTCTTGGGAGCAATGCATTAGTTTCTGAACATGTATCAATCATATAGGAAGGGGAAGGCCTGCGATGGACTGGCCGACGAGGGTCAGGATCGCAGCGGGCTCGGCGCGCGGATTGGCATACCTGCATGAGGACTGTAAGATGGACTCTGTTTTTCGACCACAAATTCTTGGATTTCCAGTGTTTTGTTCTGCGGGAGAAATGGAGACTAATTTCTGTTTTTGTTTTAGGTCATCCAAGGATCATCCACAGGGACATCAAGTCCTCAAACATTCTGCTTGATGATCAATTTGAGGCTCAGGTTTTTGTCACACCAAAACTGCTACGTCGCCGAAATCTGAACAATCAATTAATTCCCTTTTGGTTGCTGCGGGCACCTCCTGACGCTACTTCAACTCTGTTCGTCAAATAGGTTGCGGATTTCGGGCTCGCCAGGCTAGCAGAGAACGATGTCACACACGTTTCAACACGCGTGATGGGAACATTCGGGTAATGATGCATTTCTGCTACGAGTTCCAGTACTGTAGTTTCATCTCAGCAAGTAGCAAAAAACAGAGGATTGCATCGGTGCCAATTATGCGTCTCTGTACAGGTACTTGGCCCCAGAGTACGCATCAACTGGGAAACTGACCGAAAAATCAGATGTGTTCTCCTTCGGCGTTGTGCTACTGGAGCTCATCACCGGTCGGAAGCCAGTCGATTCGTCACGTCCTCTCGGCGATGAGAGCCTTGTGGAATGGGTAAGCTCTTGTTCGGCACTGTTGCTACTTACTACACGTCTGAGGAAACACAGAGCCACACTTTGTACCAATGACTGACGACCTGTTCTTCCCAATCACAAACTCGTCTTATAGGCAAGACCGCTGTTGAACCGCGCAATCGAGAACCAGGAGTTTGAAGGGCTAGTCGACCCTCGCCTTGAGGGAAACTTTGATGATGTCGAGATGTTCCGTGTTATTGAAGCGGCGGCGGCGTGCATCCGGCACTCTGCTGCCAGGAGGCCCAAGATGGGGCAGGTATGGCAAAACCCAGTTACTTGCACTGTAGAGAATCCGAAAACAGAAAGTTCAGTCTGGTTATCTTCTTTTCATGACCGAATTCTGTTGTTTGTGGGTTTTCAGGTTGTTCGGGTCCTCGACAGCCTGACGGACATCGATCTCAGCAATGGAGTGCAGCCTGGGAAGAGCCAGATGTTTAATGTGGCCAACACTGCTGACATCAGGCAGTTCCAGAGAATGGCGTTCGGCAGCCAGGACTTCAGTTCGGATTACAGTCACTCCAGGTCAAGCATGAGCAGCAGGAGAGATTACTAGTGGTTATTAGAAGTCCTAAAGATTATCTGGAGCTCCCCCTCCTTCCTGGGTTTTGGATGGTCTTGTTTTTGTCGATAACGAAATTCTTTGTTCTCATTTCTTTTTACGCTCATAACATTACTTATTCTTTGTTGCTAAAAAAATGTGTAAGTTTACAGAAAATACACCGATGGGAATGTATATTAGCACCACAGTTTTGTGTTCTCCGTGTGATGGACATGAGA
Source organism: Eragrostis nindensis (assembly GCA_012490785.1). NCBI lineage: Eukaryota > Viridiplantae > Streptophyta > Magnoliopsida > Poales > Poaceae > Eragrostis > Eragrostis nindensis. Next base: position 122,094 of record JAAXCT010000872.1, read on the forward strand.
TTTCAAGAACTCGTCACTTTCCAATAGCTACATAAAGAAATGAAAGTAAACAATACACCGCAAAATTGGAATCAACAAAAAAGGAGTAAGGTATTCAAATAAAACCCATGCCTACCATTAGTTTCTCCTTTCCTTATTTAACTTAACTATCTACTTCAAAAATTATATAACCATTTAGAGACGTTATTAAAAATTAGCGAACATCAAACATTCAGCATTAGAATCATTAAAATATTCTGATTTGATAGAGTTACATGACAATAAATGCATTACCAACATACATGAACTAAAGGTGATAATTTATTATTGATAAGTCAACGCATACATGAGATTCTTGGAAAACATCATGAGAGAGCCTAATAAGAACTTTCACTCCTGATGACCAAACACATCAAAGCTTCAAAGTGAGATCCACTTTGTTAGTTTCCATGTCCTGATCCATATCCTCCATTCCAAGAATCTTGGCCTCCTCGCTTTGAGTCAGTAATATTTTTCTACTCGATTCAACTTCCCCAGGTAAAAAACCATAGTTTTTCAAAGGGATGAATGCGATCTCTTCTGACCTCTTTCCATTATCATAGCTCCTCCAATATGCCGTATTTGGTTCTAGCAACTCTATGGGAATCCTACTTGGCTTGTTGGTCACGGGCTCCAAAATATTCTGCATCGTCCTTGGCATCAGCTCATTGCGATGCGTTCTCATATGTCCGCCAAGGGCCTGTGGGCACTTGAAAGCCATAGGGCACCGAGAACACTTGTAAAGTGGGCGATGAAGAGTTGAAATTATCTCCCTCATCTTGGACCCACCATTTTCTAACCCTCGTGTCATTGTATGAAAAAAAAAAGAAGAATAGAAAGAAGTGATTCATACAATTCCGGTCAGCCTCAGGGGTGCTTTTATAGATCCTGTGGCCGGCTCGCATCAAATACTACTATGAAAAGAATTAATATACTTAAGCAAAGGATATCTTTGCATGGATATCCTGAGAATAAATAGTGGTACAATAAGATTGGAAGGCAATAATTTTCTGCCTACGCGACTATTGAATCCATTGTTTGTTGAATTAATATAGGTGTCAATGTTCGGCAAAAATTTATTCATTCTAAACAAAAGTATTCCCTGGAGAAAAAATAGATTCAAGAAACAATATCCGTTGCACAATATTTGGAGCCTTGGATTGCTATCGTATCATGATTGAACCGTAGCCACCAGATTGTAGAATTTTTGTCTTTGTATGGATATGCTGACCATAAACGGTGGTCCATAAGATTGGAAGGCAATAATTTTCTGCCAACGCGAGTTTAAATCCATTGTTTCGTGAATTAAAAAAGGTTTCAATGTTCGGCAAATATTTATCAATTCTAAATAAAAGTATTCCCTGAAGAAAAATAGTTTCGAGAAACAATATCCATTGCACAATATTTGGAGCCTTGGATTGTTATCGTATCATGATCGAACTATTGCTACCAAACTGTAAAATATTGTCGATATTTTACAAGCATATACATGAGAAATGACTCATGATATTTCTTAAGTTGAAACTCACAATATTTGATCCTTTAAAAAGAACCAACAGTCCCAAGGTCAAGTTAGTGTTGGCCCTAAATAAGGGAGGACGAGATGAGAAGCATTTTTCAAGCTAAGCTTGGTATAGAAAATTGTATAGTACTCGTGCATGTATTTTCTATAGTGACTCGTGTATTGACAAATATGAGGCCTTCGAACGTAGAATCAGATGTACCTTTATCACTAGGCCAATATTTATTTCGTTATATAAGGCCCATTTGGAAAGAGGTTTACATTTTGTCGAATGTCGAACCGACTGCTTGTTTGGTTTCAATCGTAGACACTTCTAAGTTGTTCATTGTTGTGTCCAATAGGCGTCTTGCAGTAGTGTCATCAGTGGCCATTAGTCGTTTGAACTAAGATTCTAAACATGTTATCATCAATTCACTTCATATCTATCTGCAATTTTAGATTATATTTTTTATATTCTTGCTTGTGTTCTTCGATTCGCTTGAAGTAAAAGCCTACTCTCGACAAGGCCAATTGAGTTAATACGTTTCAGCATTGTGGGAATTGCAAGGACTGAAATATTTGAATTATGAGCTTGCACGACAATGTCAAGACTCCAGTCAAATGAATTTAACCTACCTTTCAGAAGATCGGGGCCCAAGTCCTCATCGCATGCCACTAGGAGATATATGTTGAGAGAAACACACGAATGCTACATTGTAAATAAATGGTTCTTGTTAAGATGAGAAAGTCATTGGTCTTGCCTCGACAAAGACATATAAATACATATTCCCCTCTACCCCTTATGTGGGTACTGTCAAGGAGCCATGCATCATAATGCCGGATTAGAGAACAAAAGGATGATGAAGATGGTCCCTTCAACAACGACCTCACCCGCCAGCTCAATAAAGCTAACACCATCATCAACAACAAGAAGAACCAAAAGCTTGAGCATGATGGCAAGAAATATAAGGTACTCATGTTGTTGGATGAGTTATATAAGGTGGATGAGGCTATGAGCTAGGTCAAAATATTCATGATTTGAGCATCACAAGTCATGATTAGCAGCAAAAAGAGTATATATGATAGTTTATCACAAGATGAAATGTCATCAATCAACACACATTTTTTTCATAATAGGTTTTCACATTTCTTGAAATATGCTTCAGCAACCATGAAGAGAGGTGATATCTTTTCTTGCTATAGTTCTCTATTGGAGTAGTACTCGACCTAGTTCTTTGTGTTGGCTCACATGTTAAGAAGAAAGGATTATTCAAACATGAGGGCTAAATTAAAGGATTATTATCATTTAATTTAGGTGTGATTTTCTCTGGGTGTAATGAGCCTCTCACATCCTTCACCCTCAATCTGGTTTTGCTGGTATTTTAGATAAATATTTCTTAATTAATTACAATACTCTTATGATACCCTAGAGTACTTGTCGGATACCAATATTAAGGTATCCGCGGGTTAGCGCCTAACTAACGATTACACGCCGGGGACGTGCAACGCCACGAAGGGTCAATGCAACCGTCTCGGCCACCCCGAGGTTTGCGCGTGGGTTGAGAATGTTCTCCGACCCTGAAGAGACGACCCTGATGATCTTGGCGCCCAGTAGAGGGTCCCACGCTCCCTTCGACTCTTGCGGGGAGACTCCGACCAGGCGGGTCGACTAGAATCCACTCCGCCTCGCAGAGAGTCACGAGTCGGGGGGCCACCACATGGCGTCAACCCCGACGACGGAGTCGGATTGGGCTTGCCTCCTGGACCCGCACAAGCCTCGACCCCTGAGCGATCGGAGTAGCGATGACCACAACACGGTCGGTGCGACCCTTCTCTGTTCTGTAGGGAGGTGGGGTCGAAAACCCGCCACGTCACGCCTACCCCTGCACGAGGGGTCGGATGGGACTCAGTTCCCGAACCCGTGTCGACTCCGACCCCTAGATAGTCAGAATGACAATGATGAGCCACAAATGGTTCGCCGTACAAAGTCATAAAGTTGGACGGTGGGCAGTGTGGGCCTCTGATTGAAGGACAGGCCGACTGTAGCCACTACCGGGCGTGCGACCCTTCTCCACGACGCGTCCCCGCGCCTCGTGTCGTGGGAACGCGGCCGCGCACGTAGCCACAGTTCCAGCAGGGTCCGGACAGGATGTGAATAGTGTATGAACTGACGATACGCGTTTTTTCCTCTCCCTTCCCACTATGTGAGCCGCTGCTTTCCCTGGCCAGATAAAAGGGGAGCACGAACAGCGGGACAAGGGAGAACTGATTCCAAACACTTCACTCGGCTTGGGCAGCGACATGCACGCATCGAGATAGAGACTTGGGATCCTTCCCTCTCTCGCTCGGCTTGTAACCCCTACTACGAGCAATACACGAAGAACACCACGAACTGGACGTAGGGCATTTCGAGCCTGAACCAGTATAAACCACAGTCTCAATCCCAAACACTCAACTCCGTCGAGCGCGTGATATAAATTTACTCGTCGGGCGGTTACTAAACACCGACAGTACTCATGGGTGAAGATGTTTCGTATACTTGCAGACTAATCGAATTTATCCCTCTGAAGGATAAGAAACATCAATAGCTACATAAGGAAAAGAAAGTAAACAATACACCGCAAAATTGGAATCAACAAAAAAGGAGTAAGATATTCAAATAAAACCCAGGCTTGCCATTAGATTCACCTTTCATTATTTAACTTAGCTATCTACTTCAAAATTATATAACCATTTAGAGATAAGAATTAACCAACATCAAACATTCAGACATTGAATCAATAAAATAGTCTGATTTGATAGAGTTACATGACAATAAATGCATTACAAACATGAACTAAAGGTGATAATTTATTATTGATAAGTCAACGCACACATGAGATTTTAGGAAAACAGCGTGAGAGACCCTGATAAGAACTTTCACTCGTGATGAGGAAACACATCAAAGCTTCAAAGTGAGATCCACTTTGTTAGTTTCCATGTCCTGATCCATATCCTCCATTCCAAGAATCTTGGCCTCCCCGCTTTGAGTCAGTAATAATTTTTTACTTGATTCAACTTTCCCAGGTAAAGAACCATGGTCTTTCAAAGGGATGAATGTGATCTCTTTTGGCCTCTTTCCATTATCATAGCTCTTCCAATATGCTATATTTGGTTCTAGCAACTCTATGGAAATCCTGCTAGGCTTGTTGGTCATGGGCTCCGAAATATTCTGCATCGTACTCGGCATGGGCTCATTGCGATGCATTCTCATATGTCCGCCAAGGTCCTGTGGGCACTTGAAAGCCATAGAGTACCGAGAACACTTGTAAAGTGGGCGTTGAAGAGTTGAAATTATCTCCCTCATCGTGGACCCACCATTTTCTAACCCTCGTGTCATTGTATGAAAAAAAAGAAGAATAGAAAGATTACAAGTGATTCATACTATTCCGGTCAGCCTCGAGGTGCTTTTATATATACTGTGGCCGGCTCGCATCAAATACTGCTACGAAGAATTAATATACTTAAGTCAAGGATATCTTTGCATGGATATGCTGAGAATAAATGTTGGTACAATATGATTGGAAGGCAATAAATTCCTGCCAACGTGACTATTGAATCCATTGTTTGGTGAATTAATATAGGTTCAATGTTCGGCGAAAATTTATTCATTCTAAATAAAAGTATTCCCTGGAGAAAAATAGTTTCGAGAAACAATATTCGTTGCGCAATATGTGGAGCCTTGGATTGCTAACGTATCATGAATGAACCATAGCCACCAAACAATGGATACGATACTCGCGTAGGCACAAAATTATTGCCTTATAATCTTATTGTACCACCGTTTATTGTCAACATGTCCATGCAAAGATATACTTAACTTAAATATATTAATTATTTTTCATAGTAGTATTTGATGCGAGCCAGCCACAGAATCTATAAAAGCACCTCGAGGCTCACCAAAATAGTATGAATCGCTTGTAATCTTGCAATTCACTTTTTCCATACAAAGGCACCAAGGTTAGAAAATGTTGGATCCAAGCTAAGCGGGATAATTTCAACTCTTCATCGACCACTTTACAACTGTTCTCGATGCTATGTGGCTTTCAAGTGGCCACAGGTGCTTAGCAGACATATGAGAATGCATCGCAATGAGCCTATGTCCGATGCAGAATATTTGGGAGCTCATAACTAACAAGCGTACTAGGATTCCCATATAGTTGCTAGAACCAAATATAGCATATTGGAGGAGGTATGATATTGGAAAGGGGAAACCAGAAGAGATCACATTAGTTCCTTTGAAATACCATGGTTATTTACGAAGGGAAGTTGAATCAAGCAAAAAAATTATTACTGGCACAAAGGAAGGAGGCCATGATTCTTGAATGGAGAATATGGATCAGGACATGGAAACTAATAACAAAAAGTGGATCTCACTTTGAAGCTTAGATATGTTTGGCCATCATGAGTCAAAGTTCTTGCCATGGTCTCTCATGCAATTTTCATAGAATTTCATGTATGCATTGACTTAGCAATAATAAATTATCACCTTAAGTTCCTGTTTGCAATGCATTTATTGTCATGTAACTCATCCTTCTTATATAACTCATTCAACACAAAATGAGTACCTTATGTTTCTTACCATCGTCCTCCAGCTTTTGGTTCTTCTTCTTGTTGATGACGATGATGATGTTAGGGAAGGCGGATGAGCTCGTTGTAGGAGGGACCATCCATATCATTCTTTTGTCCGCTAATATGGCATTACGATGCATGACTCCTTGACAATGCCCACACAAAAGGTAGTGTGGAATAGGTCACAGGGAATTGCCGCGGTGTTGTCGTATAATTTGTATTAGCCAAATTAGACACAATATAACCCCCCCCCCCCCCCCCCCCCTTCGATTCCATTGGAATTTCATAGATTCATGTGAACTCAATCCTTTCTTCCATAGGAATCCATAGTAAACTTTCCTACGAGATTCGAGTCCTCCAAATTTTTTCTTTGTTTCGAAAGAGCCCTAAACATTTTGTTTTATTTTGTATCATAGGAAATTTCGTTCCGGAAGGGCCTTAAACCTTTCAAACTATTGAAACTTTAGAGTTAATTTTGTAGCATAATGATTTTTTGTTTTGTGTTACCCCATCAAAACATATCACAACGAATAAGTTGCAAAATGGAACCAAAATTGGAAAGCCAATAGTTAGTCTGGTGCTCCCTCCGTCCAAAAATATCCATCTATGCATTTTCATTTGTCCAATATAATGTCCATTTGAGTGGGTCCTACAACATCACGGAGTAGAACAAATCCGCATCATTAAACCGATCCAATTCTCGTGGCTCCTTCCCCTCTCATTCCTCTTCCTTCCACTATCCCCATCCGTTTTGACTTCCAGCGTCCACATGGATCCTCTGCCTCTATCCCGTCCTCCATGGAAGTGTGGTGCCCCTTCTCTCTGCTCCCTATCTCGGCAGGATAAGGAAGCGCCGATCCTAGCCCCATCAGCTAATCTATGTGAAAATTTCTAGATGGACACTATATCTCAACGAAGGGAGTAATTACCACTTTATCTGAAGTAAACCCGTCACCAAAGTAGCTACGATAACCTGAGAGCGATTAACTATTCATTAGGTTGTGTATTTTACTGTACTTAAGATAAGAGATGTAGTACTAAGACCACCGCCCACTATCGTGGTTGCTCAAATGTTCAGATTTGGCAACCATGAATACGTAAATCATTCTATATATATGTCAATATCTGTTTAATCATACATAAGCAGTGACATACAGTTCTATAACGAATAAAATAACAGTAGTAAAACAAACCACAGTAAAACACGTCAGCAAAAGAAGACTCCACGACGCTCCACAGGCGAACGACTAGCGGCAACGCGACCTTCTCTACCTCATCTTCAACATAGTTTTTGGCTTCCTCATTGAGCAACAATAATATAGGGAAAAAGCAAGCGCGTGGGTACATAGAGTACACAAAAAGTGTAGGAAAATATGACATTCAAGGCAATTATCAAGAAAGGCTTAACTCGTGTCTGCATTTATACGATCCTCATAAAACTCCTATATCAAAGCATCCTAATTACTAAATGTGATGACAACTCCCGAACACCGACAAACAGATAGCTCACGAGGTTCTCACCACCTGGCTACCAAGAATCACCATGTTCCCATCACCTGGCTACCAAGAATCACCATGTTCCCATCACCTGGCTACTAACTTATCTGGTTCCTACCACCCGACTACCAACAAACCAACCCAGTCCATGGTTGCTTGCGACTGTGAGAAAGTTGTAGGGGGAGTTAGTTAGCGCCGTACGACCTTGACCACTATAGCAGTAGTGTCAGTTTTTACTGCCGCTACTTTGATTTTTCCAAATGCGGCTACAGTAGCCTTTATGTAGTAGTGTGAAATCTACAGGGATGATGCTAGGTGAAGCTCCCTCCTCTCAGATCTAATTTGGAAAGTGCAAGGAGAAGATCAAAATGACGATTGACCGTGGAGGGGAGTGGGGTGAGAACAGACAATGGATCGATCACTTCTGGTTCACCCACCGTTTGTCACACCCAATTTTTATATACATAAATCGGATGCAATCTATATGTATGTCAGGATCTGTTTTATCATACATGTAGCGACAAAAATAGTGATATATAGTTCTATACGAAGCAAAACAACTATAAATACAACAAACCAGAGTTCTAAACACAACAGCGGAAGAAAACTCCAGGGCGCTCTATGGGCAATCGACTGGCGGCAACACGACCTTCTTTATGCACCGTCTTCAATGTAGTCTGAGCAACAACAGTATATAGAAAAGCAAGCGCATGAGTACAGATCGTACTCAGCAAGTGGGGGAAAATATGACATGCAAGGCTAATATCAAGAAAGGCTTAACTCAATATTTGCATATATGCATCCTAATATAGACACTTATATCAAAAGCATCCTAATTACTAAGAGCAACTCCAACAGAGTCGCAGAGCAACTCCAACAGAGTCGCCATCTTCTTCTGGATCGGCAAAAATAAAAAAAAGCCCGTAAAAACACGTTCCAACAGTCTCGCCATCTCCCTCGCCTCGCCAACTCCCTAGCCATCCCGAACTCCCGGCTCGCCTTTTTTCCCGAGGCGATTCCCCTCGCCATTTGCCTCCTCCCGCGCGCGTGCGCCGCGCCAATTTCTTCTTCCCGCCAGCGCGCCCTCCCCGTTCCCGAGTGCCTGCGTCGCCGTCCCCCCCTTCCCCCGCGCATCGCCCCCTTCTTCTTCCCGGCCCCAGATCCAATCTCGCTCTCAAACAGCTCTGCAACCACAGCAGCCTGAAAGCCATGACCAGGCCTCCTCATCCCCGTGCAACGGCGACTGCTCACGGAGCGGCCCCCAATCAGGTCCCCCAATTTGTGGCGCCTCAATCCATGCTGCGCCCCCGTGCTGCAGCGCCGGCGCCGGCTCACCATTTTGTGATGCCTTGCTTCGCCGGCGTTTGCGGGAACGCCGGGAAGTCACGGCTTGGGTGGAAATCACGGCTTGGGTGGAAACGAGGAGCCAGCTGATTTGGATTGGATGGAGAATGGAACTGTTGCAGCGCTGCACTGTCAGGTGGTTCCTCCCACGAGCTTAGATGGCCGGCCGTCGCAGCTTATATTCCCTGATGCCGCCCAGGTCGATGACAATGAGGAGTCCGGTGCACTACCACAGAACAGGGCTTTAGTGACGCGACACTGTTAATGGCTTCGTTTTAATTAGCTGACGTGAGTCATGTTCCGACATAGCGTGTTATTCATTCTTGACAGAAAAATGAAAAGCAGAATTAGCTACCCAAGGAATGCTCGATGGGTACAAGCCTGGCGATTTGGGCAATAGTTCAAAAGTATAATTGACAGGGCTTCTTCCTGGTAGGAAGCAAGAGCAGCACAAGGAGGCAACTGATCCAGCCCAAGAGATTCATACGGAACACATTCATCCACTCCCAAAGAGCCAGGGTATTGCTGATATGAGCTCATACTAATAAACACTGTTTTACCGTTATCATTCATTTGTTTATGTGACTGGGCTCTGCTATGTGCTTATATATGATACTTTAGCGAATGTAACCCCAATTGAAAGACTAATTGACTACATTTTTATTTTCGTTTTTTATTATATTTCTGCTACACTTTTAATTGACTAATTTCTTATGTCCTATCATATTCCTGTTAGCTCTCATGTAGATGATGAAACTGTCTATTTTTATTTGTGTAATGTTTGTTTCCGGTATGTTTACCAGAAGACCTGTCTGCCTTCATCTTCTTTTCTTTCCAACCACTTATTATGTTCGTTCTCTCTTTTTTTTGCTATGTGCTTAGCTGAACCTGAATGAGTTCTAATTAATTTCCTTTCCCCAGCAGCCTTTGTTTCTGATTTGGATGATTACATTGGATTCGAATTTCTTTCTATCTGCTTTTTTTTTTTTTTGGTCCCAATACCCACATCTGCTTCATCATATAGTTTATCTCATTTGTGGGCATCTTTATTGTTGTCAAATTCTTGGTGTTTGATTGCTTGCTTATTAAAGAAGCTTGCATTGATAGTTTAATATAATGTCCTTTACAAAGATACAACTAACTTGAAATTTCAGCAGTAATTTTTTCCTTGGCATGAACCAGTAGACAACCCACTTTCTATTTTTGCTTATCTAAGCCTTGGTTTCTGTCAAAAGAGAGAAGAGTGAATCTTACCAACGTTTCGGTTCACGTGAGATGCAACCACCTTTTCCTAATGACCACATATGTATGTGTGCAGGTTGATGATCATTGATTGGACTGGTACTTGATTGCCTGCGTGCAATATCTAGATTCTAGGCACTGAAGGGCTCATTAGTGTCTCTTGATCTGAATTTACATGTAATGCCTATCATGTTACTGTGAATGGAGTTTAATCAAGTCCTGTTATGTCACATATAAAAATAGACCAAGACTCATGATTAAGTGAGACCGCGGCAATTTTGCCGCGGGGTTTTGGCTAGTATGTAATATTTTGGGTACAAATAGTGTAATAGCTCCAGAGCCTGGAATAGAGAAAAGAGGCACTTCCGTGTGTAATATTTTTTTTTTTATTTCTATATTCATCATTAGTGACGGGGTTTCTTTCTGCGTCACTGGGCGTTAGCGACGGGTTTGGCTGTACGCGTCACTGGGCATTAGCGACGGGTTTGGCTGTACGCGTCACTGAGATTTAGCGACGGGTTTTCACTACGCGTCACTGTCGACTTAGCGACGGGTTTTCTGTACACGTCACTGAAGGCTTTAGCGACGGGTTTTTCTGGTCGGGCATTAGTGACGCAAATTTAGCGACGGGAACAGTTTCCGTCACTAATGGCCTAAAAACCCCGTCTCTAAAGGCCTTTTCTGTAGTAGTGGTGAGTTCCTTCCTCTTCCCAGGCTCTTGTATCTGGTCACGGGCTTGGTTGATCCCGACTCCATGCGGCGAGATCAGTCGCCGTACATTGAGATCAAACAAAAAGGAAAAAGTTCGTCGTCGCGATCAAGTCGATTTCATGTCGATGCGATATCTCTGGATCATGTACTCAGCTCCAGTACATGCCGCCGGCTTCCGCCTTCACTACGACTTTGGACCAAACCCATAAGGCGACAGGCTTCTCTCAAAAATTGAAAACTTCGTAGCCCACAACCAATTGAATATAGAGAGGATAAAAATATAGAGAGGTTGTTGGGTTTGATGATGTTTTTAGTACCGTTTCAGTTTTACAGAATAGCTCAAATCAGGATTTAGCTAGCCATTTTTAGAAAGGCTATTGGAGTTGCTCTAAGTGTGATAAGCTCCAAACTCCGACTAACAGACAGCTCACCAGGTTGCCACCACCTGGCTACCAAGACTCACCAGGTTCCCATCACTTGGCTACCAACTCATCGGGTTCCCACCACCCGACTACCAACCAACCAAACCACCCCACTAATCATGAATAAGTCCAGGCTTGCTCGTGACCGTGAGCACGGCTGTCAAGACAGTCTTACACTCTGCAGAGGTTGTACCACTTTACCCACAAGTCGTGATTTCATCACCCGTTCGGTGACTAAAACCTCCATTATGCCGTATGCACACTTCTTTAGGTGTGCGGCCAGGAGATCACTACGAGGGCTTTACAAAGTGCCTTCAAACCTGTGTGCACCCGCTAAGGTTGCACCGCTAACAGCATACTTGGAGTCTATTTTACTTCCGTTGCAGAAGCCCCCTCTGACGCCACTAAACCATCGAATGGTGCACACAAGGTAAGGAGACATCTAATTAATTGGCTAAGCTGCTCCCATAGCAGTCTTGTTATGGCGTGGATATGCCGGGTTACATGCTCCATGAACCGGTCCTTAGAATGTAAAGCAGGTACAAGCACAAACCAAAGTCTCGTGCACGACAGCACCATACCAAACAAACCATCCTGCTCAGATTTCTATCACCATGTTACTAACCATTACCATCCCACTTTAGTTGCATAGATCATTAGTCAAGATTAAGGACACTCCCATCTCAAACATGCAGCGGGTCTAAGCATAAATCTACCCAAAACCTAGATACTACCCAACTGGCGACAAGGAATAACAAGAAATAGGATAATGACACATAGGATTCAAATTAAACGCAATGCATCCAAGGAATATTCTACAACTCATACTAATAGGAGCAAGATGGTAAGGACACTTGCCTGTTCATATAGTGTTGCTCAGTGATCTTCTCTTGCTCTTTGTACTCTTGTACCGCTTCTCAACGTCATCATCGATTCGAGAAACTATCGAGAAAAGAAAAGCACAAACAAATAAAACTCTATGGGCGGATAAATTACAAAGATATGAAGATTTAGGCGCAAAAATCACCTAAATCGGAGTTATCAATAAAAAGATACGGACGTTTAAAGATTCTAAGGGCTATATTGTAAGTAAACCGAGGTTCCAGGGACTTAGGCGCAAGATTCAGAAGGCTGAAATGTAATGCGGGTTAGTTACTGGAAAGAGCAGGGGTCAAAGTGCAAAGATGTGTTTTCTGGGAATTTATCGAATTTATTATTGTACTGTAAAATCTGTGAACCGAGTCCATGGAGTCGTGAACCGCAGCAAAGGATTGGTCTACGGTCCATGGTGGACCGGACGGGCGGCGCCGTCTCTCAGTCACGGCAGAGGATCGCCGGAGCGGGGTCGGGATGACGCTCCCGTGGGAGGAAGCCCGCCGCGAAGGGAGACACAGGGGGAGGAGCGGACGTCGCGCTCACCTAGAGGATCGTGAATGGGCGGAGATGACCAGACGGCAGTGCGCGACGAAGGTGATGAACGGCGGCTCATCGGCGTCGACGGGGAAGTGGATGCGGGCGTCAAAACTCGTCAGGGAGGAGCGGGAGAGGGGCAGTGCGTCCGAGCGGAGCTCTTCGTCGATTTGGGAGAGTTTGGGGAGGCTCGGAGCGGCGGGGCGTCGAGCTCGGCGGCGGCGTCAATGGTGGCGGCGGCGGCGCGAGGGGTCGGGGTCACGGGAGGCAGTGGTGGGTGTCAAAGGAGGAGCCGCGGAGACAGGGGTCCCGTTTTATAGGGCGCGGTGCCCTAGGGTGGACCCGAAGCGCGCACGTCGAGGGAGGGGGAGCGGCAGCGGCGGCGGTGTACGGGTGGCGGTGCTCGCGGTTAGGGTTTGCGTGGCAGACGCGCTAGCGGGCCGGCTGGGCCGCGCGGGGAAAGGTGGGCTGGAGGACGGAGGAGAGAGTTGGGCCGCGCAGGCGGAAAAGAAAAGGAGGGGAAAAAGAGAAAAGAGGCGGTGGGCCAATGGGTATTCAGCCAGAGACTGATCTGGGTTTTTGTTAATTCCGGATAAAAAGAAATGATAGGAAATTGAGTGAGAGAAATAAAGGTAGAGAAATTCAGAGAAAAGGACAATGGAATTTTTCTGAATATCAAGAATTTAGCAAGGATTTATCCAACCTCAAGTACCTTAACCTATTCTAAAATTTAGAAATTCATTTTTCGTCACATAAAACAAATAATTTTATTTTAAAAAGCTTTAAGAAATTAAGGAAAAAGCTTCACATGCCAAAATAGAAATTTTGGGGTGTGACACCGTTCGATTCTCACAGCTAAAATCTTGTCCACATGGAGTGGGTCTCTCTATATTTATCTAAGCTCTGCATATCTTCATATAGGATCTCCTATACAGAGGACCTAGGTGCCGTGTAGCACCTAAGGAACTCGGCCCAGCAGCGGCCCACGAAACTGTGACAGCACCACTTACCAAGAACACCGCCGTCACCGCAGGAGAAGAAACTAGAAGTAGCCGAGCGCATCCGTACGGAACAATCCATCCTCATACCCTGGAACAATCTATCCTCATATCTCAAAACATTTTTTTTTCTTTTTATGTGGAACAATTCATCGTCATGCCTCGGGACAAAAAAAATCCTTTTGCCAGAACATTTCTTAAAGCTCTTGTGCAGACTCTTTCTTACTAGTAGGCACTTTCCATTGTGGGGGCCATGGCCTTACTATGCGTGTATTGAAGATGTTGTACACCTTGCTTCCTTGCCATGCGAGCTCTGTCCATTATGCATGCGGATCCGGGTCTTTGTTGACGGTCATTAAGTATCAATTTCGACCACCAATATTTCTATAAATAAAAAAGAATTAGCATTTTTTATATGCATATTTATTTAAACTAATAAAGTTTAACAAGTTTTGATAGATTTATTAATGCAGGTGTATTTCAAAGGAAATTAAGGTGGACAAGGGTTTGAATCAAACATCTTAAAAAATTCAAAACTATAAATCAAGAGGTAATTGGACATGAATACATGCTTATTCAAATGAAAATTTTGATATCTCCATGTCGAAGCCCTCGTCAAGATAATCAAAATGGACTTTTAACTATAAATCAAGAGGTTGCCAAGCATGCAGTTGGTGACCACATATGCATGCCCGCTTATATTTCCAAATTTTTACTGAAAGATGCATTCTCAAATTTTCTGTATGGTGAAGACGAAGACAAGGTCAAGGCGCGTACGTGCCGGCAGCGAGCCGGTTACGGAATGAGCTTGGTGAGAAAGAATTAATCAACACAAAAACATGTTTTGTCATCGAACCCTAGTGACTAGATTTCTCCTGTAGCTGTAAGATCATCTGCAAACCTTGTATACGTGAACGTGATAGCCATGGCATGAAGACAGAGGTTATCCTCGACAAGGGCATGTCTGCTTCCACTAGGGATTTTGAAAATGATCAGCTTTTGAATGAAAACTCTCAGAAGCTGGATTGTGAAAGGGGAGGGTTATAGCGCGTACGTACGCGCGATTAAGCAATCGCGCGTACCTCCTCGACGTCTGCCACGTGTCCGACCAGGTTCTTCTTCTTCCTCAGGCAAACTCCTACCGCCGCCCCCGCCCCATCACGCCGCCGCCCTCCGCGGCCTCCGGCGCCGTCCCCGGCACCGGAGCCGCCCACCGCACGAGCCCCTCCCCCGCCCACCACCACCTCCGGCGGCCGGCGGCGCCTCGCCGCCTCGCCGCGCCGCCCGCACCCGCCGCCGCCGCCCCTCAGCCGCCGCCGCGCTAAATTGTCCGACCACGCTCCCCCACAGCCTACCCCCCCCACCGCCGGCCTGCCGCCCGCGGCTCCGGCGGCGCCCCGCCGCCTCGCCGCACCGCCGAACCGCCTCCCACCGCCTGGTCGCGGCCGCCGCCCCTCCGAACCCCTCCCTCTATGTCCGGCAGTGAGTGAACGGCACTCGGCACCTTTCGACAGCCCCAGAACCCTAACCCCGCCGCCCTCCTCCACCGCCGGCGACGCGGCGGCGAGGTCGCCGCCGCATCGCACCGCCCGCCCGCTGCCCGCTCGCCCCGCTCGCCACCTTATCCGCTCACGCGGACGCAGCTGCCTTTCTCTTCTTCGTGCTATTGGGCCGGGCCGGACGGTACGCGCGCTCGCGCGTCCGCGCGACCAGACGCGCAATACACTTTCCGATTGTGAAAGGTTGCGGTCAAGGAGCTAAAACAAACACGCAGATTGTGGATTGTGATTCTATAGTGTTTGAACTAGAATGGATAGGAAAAATGGATTCTAGGATTCTGGATTTTGGGGGTTCATATTGTAAAATATAGACTCCAATCTACCATGTTTGCACTAAAGCTTCTAGACTAGAGTTAGAATCCCGAAAGCAGGAGTGCAAACAAACAAGTTCTTAGTTCAGGCCATTTAAGAGCGTCCCTAAGGGGAGCTAAGAGTCAATCCACATAGAATTTTGTCCTACGTGGAGGAGAGAAGAGCTCCGTAAGATACAGTATTTAGCATTTACTAAGCTGCTGACATGTGAAACCAGTTATTAATTTAGAGATAGTTTGAACTCTTAGACTGACTTTTAGATGAGGTGGACAATCTTTTGGACTCTATCTTTGAGGACGCTCTAATAGCGATTTCACGTAGGATGCATGCTGTCCTATCTGGAAGAGAGAAAAAGATGAGAGAAAAACTAGCCTTTTATTAAGAAATAGACTCTAACATTTATCGAGCTGTAGTTTCCTTCTTCCATTGCTGTCTTTTGGACTTCGTCCTCATATATTGTTTCCAAAAATTAAAAGCTTGCATGACTTTCACTAATACCTTATCAAATGAATGACATTCTTTCAGTAGTAATCTGAACGAAGGGAACACGAATCATCAAACTCTATTTTTCTGAGCCTGATAAGAGTAGTATCAAACCGGATGCAGCAGAGATGAGATTGGGCCTAACAAAATATTTATGCCTAAATAAACTACGAGTACATGACTGGAAAAGAAAGAAAAAGGCCACTAACCTTGCCCATTAAGCAAGCAAAGGCCCATGATGGCATATCTGTGCTTTATGCTTTAGTCTACGCCCCTGCAGCATGCTTGGGGAAAGCTTCAGAAAGCCCAAACTGCCATGCAGTGTCTCTACTCTGAATAAGCAAAGCGATCAACTGTAATAGTGCAAGAAGAACGCATTTCTGAAGATCGTCTATCGCAGACTAAATATATTTGAAGAATGATAAGTTCTGGAATCTAAATATTGGCATTCCGGAGGAAATAACAAACATCGACTTCTAATTTTCTAAAAAAAGAAAAGAAAAAATCGATTCTTCCATTACAAAATATTCTGCAACTTTTGCTCTCACTCTCTCTCCCCCCTCTTTAGCCCTCCGTCCCTCCTAAATAGTTCTTGACTTGCACACTCATGATCAGATCAGATCAGAGTACATGTTTCCTTTTTCTAGATACACAGAAATCTAATAACATGGCATGACATAGCACCCCACATCATGCATTCCTCCTGCTTTCTCCTTTTTTCCTTCCATGTTGGTACCCACTTGGTCCTCCTTTTTTCCTTCTCCCATCCTTTTATTTCTCCCTATCCTCTCCTCCATCCATCGCCACACTTACATTATTAAGCATTTCGACTTCTAAATTCCAAAAAGCAAGTGACACTTTAGCCCTGAGCCGGCCGCCTCACTGCCCTCCATTTCCACTCCTGCGGCGGCATGGGCATAGCATTCGCCTCCCTGCTCAGCTGGAGTAGTCAAGTGTAAGACCAGTCACCACCACCACAACCACCAGCCGTGTCTCGGTGCATGCGAGAACAATGGCGGCCGTGATGCCGGCGACTCCGACGACGCCGATGATGATGACGCCGCCGATGACGACGGTGCCCTTGCCGGGCTACCAGGTGTCCGGCGCCGGCGCGGCCGTCCCGCGGCACGTCGCCTCGGGCTCGGGCTCGGGCTCCGTCGGCGCGTTCTTCGGCGTGCTGGCCGCGGTGCTGGTGCTCACCGTGCTCGCCTGCGTCTTCGGCCGGGTTTGCGCCGCGCACGCCGAGGGGCCCGACGAGTTGTATGACTGCACGAGGCTGGTGAGCCGGCGGCGGCGGCGTGCGCCAAGGCCGTCGTCGGTGCCGGCCGCGGAGGCGAAGCAGCCCACTGAACCGCCGCTGCCGCTGCCTGAGCCGTGATAATGCGGCGGCAGCTCAGGCTCTTGATCCTTCAGTTCGCCGCTGCTGAAACTTGCAGGTTAGTAAGATAGGGGGGAAAAGGCAATAAATGTGTTGTAAATCGATGTAATGTTCTTACAAAACTTTGGATTTTCTAATATAATACTACTGTTTAAAGTTGGTTTAACTTTTAGTTCTGGAGGTCCTTCTGGTGCAGTAAGATCATTATGTTATGGCAGTTCCAGATTGACAGTTTTATTTTTTGGAGAATGGCTCATAATCAACAGCTCAATCTGTCAGAAAATGCTGTTTACACAGAATGAGTTGCTTGTGCGACAATATACCTTTTTTACAAGTTTTCTGCCAATTATTTTATTGTAAAAGAATAATTTTATTTTTCGCTTTAACAGTGTAGAAATGATAGGACATATAAATGGAGTATTGTGGCTCTCAACAGTTGCCAAGTTCCGCAAACAAATGCAGCTTACATAGACCCGAGGGCATGAAGCCATGAGGCACATATTTTTACATTCAATATCCATGTTTCTGTTCTTTTTCAACACTGAATCCATTCTCACATAAGAAGCCTTACCATTATTGTTTAAAATACACTTGAGAAAGATCAGGTAAGGGGGACAAAAGGATTAAAACGAAATGAAACCCTACTATCTGGTTACAAGTATCTACATGTATATCAAAGGGAGGAAAAAACAAAGCCTTAAATTGCTAACAATGAACTTTACAGTTGGTATTCTCTTGGTCTCCTTGTGACCTATCTAAGCAATCTGTGATCTTGCTCTATCATCTGAACTGGAAGAACTCCATGACACAATAGAAGCAATAATGCAGGATACCCAAGTCCTTCCAATCAGTTTGGCTTGCATCTTTCAGGAGACGATGTCCTATAAGCTGTACAAAACACAAAATCTACTGAAAGAGCTATTACTGAAGTTCTACACTGGTCTCCCTTGTTATTTGCATAGCCTTGCCATCACGACGAGCAGAGATGCCAACCATCTGCTGTGATGATGTCCGGTGTCTTGACGACAATTTTCTTGCCACTTCCGGATCTTCGGCCTTTCCCAAGTATCTTTTCCATTGGATCTTGTTATGGAACATCGGGAAAAAGCGTATCTGGACTGCGGCATAGCTGAAGTAAGGGACCAGCGTCGCGAAAACCACAAAAAGGGTCACCAACCAGAATAAAAGTGCGGGGGCCAACTGTTCAATGAAGACCATGTATGCTGTGTTTGTTAACCTTGGGATGTCTACGGTACCATAAACCAAGAGGAAGAGGTACCATACAGCAATGCTGCCCCATATGAATATGTGCTGGATTATGGTGAAGTAGTTCACTGAGAGCGCCATTTGACAGTTGACAACCCATACCACACAAGTGTACATGACAACACCTAGCGCATCCAATCCCGCAACTTGGCCATTCTGACGGAATGCCTGGTCTTCAAAGGCAGTAACGCAGAAGAAGAAGATTAAGATAGCATTGAGAACACCATTAAATATCCAGCCAAGTATCCGACGCCAGCTGAATAATATATTTTGCACACCTTCTTGATAGAGCTCTGGATACTGCAACAAAACAAGCAGAAAAAAACTAGTAATGAGAAATAGGCAAGTAAAATGAGCATGCACAACTCATGCCCCTTAAGCCTTAATGTAACTTGAAAGATATTGTTTCTAATCTGCCCAATGTGGCCGTAAAACTGCAATAGAAACAAACCACCCCAAAGAGGTAATACTTAAATCAACAAAAACATACATATGTTAAATCTTTCATAATCAGCAACATCAATAGTACAACAGAACAAATCTTAGATTTATCCACACAAAACAAAGGGATACAACTTGGCCACATAAAGTAGAAGCAACTTCTTCACAAAGGAGGAGGTTGAACATGTTTCTATGGTACAGCAGATTTGAATTAACATGGTACTCTGCAATATTTTTCGTTCCCCAAATTGTTAAATTTTGAGGTACCTGTAAGCACAGCCTAGCAGACACATCCTGGTCAAATACCCCCAACGCGATGACAGGAAGGGAGGTGAAAAAGACATTATAGAGTGACAAGAACCAATCATCATAAGCTGGCTTCCCGGAAAAGGATGCAAATGCCTCGTACAGAAAGATAGTGACCCCAAAAGTAACATTCTTGTAGAAGAAATAGCATATCTGCACACACACACAAAAATATCAGAAAAAAATTTAGATTCCAAAGCCTGATTATGTATGCAAATAAGCATAGAATATACCATCAGTGAAATGCGCCGATAACACCAATGTCCATGCACCAGAAGTAGCCGTTCCAGGAAGCGAAATTGGGCAATGGCAACATCACTCGCCATAACAGCCTAGAGTGTCATAAACAAAACAAACAATAAACAAGTGTTTTATAGTGGTCACCTAACAAAATTTATGTAGCACAAAATTTACCTGCATCCCTTCAGCACCACTAATGCCAATCCCTATGTCGGCTTCCTGAAGCATGCCAACATCATTGGCCCCATCACCAATTGCCAAGGTCACTTTATGTGTTACTTGTTTAACAAGCCGTGTAACCTGAAATTATTACACTATGTTAATACCTTTATATGTATGTTTCTTGAAAGAAATCAATACAGAAACACATATGAAAGATTTCTGAACTTAAGAAAAACTCACCAATGCCTTCTGCTTTGGTGAAGATCGGCAACATATCACTGATGCACACTTGACAGCAAGGTCCAAGAACTTCAACTTCACATCATCTTCCAAAGCATAAGTTAGCGATTTGCCATCAATTATTAGTGCAAATGATTCAGTGCTAAACTGACTTGGAGGTGGAATTTGCTTGATTCCATCCTCTATCTGATCCATAACCCTTTGCTTTGATGCCTGGAGAGCCAACAAAAAGAATGCAATTACATATCCATTGATTGCATATGGGTTATCAGTTCATAAATACGAATGCCTGCCTTGTGAAATATCTGGGAGCTATGATGGCTAATATGGTCACTAGAGTCGCCAGTGGTTTATATGTGATGGTTAAACAACCAAGGTCATGTAATCATTTTATTCACCTTGGCAATGGCCTCCTTGTCTCCATTTTTCTCTATTGCAATGATGTCAGGTTGTTCCAGTGCGATGACTATCTGTGTCATTCCTTGTCGAAGTAGGCTACATGCAAAGCTGGACATGGAGAAGAGTAAATTAGAGAATGAAACATCCAGTCAAAAAAGTGGTACGTATTTGAATGCAAGCATACAATACATACCCAATATTGATAGCTGTCTCCATCTTGTCACCTGTTAGTACCCATATCTTAACTCCAGCTTGAGCGAGTTTGTCTATGCATTCAGGCACCTGAACATATGAGCACATTAATGCATTCATGCGAGGGCCAGGATTAACACAATGCATACAAATAATATGTTGAATAAATAGCGGAGACATGAAAATACATACCCCTTTCTGGAGCTTGTCTTCAACAGCGGTGGCACCAAGAAGAAGCAAGTCCCGTTCAATACTATGAGCAGCCTCCTCAATTTTTTCATCTCGATCAGCACTTACAGATATTTTGGCAGCATTGAATTTTTCATTGAATTCCCTGTACTCTTTCTCATCCAACACACGGTATGCTAGGACCAAGGTTCTCAGACCAGAGTCAGAATACTCATTTATGTGTTTTCTTGTTTCTTCTTCGAATTTTCTTCCACTTGGTCCAAGCATTTTGAACATCACACTGTTTAAATGGACAAGATAATTATGAAACCAAAAATAGGAGCAGATTTGAAAGAGATTTGCAATTAAAGACATGAAAATCTAGCATACCTGTCAGCGCCCTTGCTAAGAAGTAATATTCTTCCCTCTGGTTCCTTGACAGTCACAGACATCCGTTTTCTTGAACTACTGAACTCCAACATATTTAGTAGCTCATATTTTCTGTACACAGAATGTAAAAGGTTCAGAATTAGGCTACAGGAAATATCTACAAAGAAAGTACAAAAAAAAATCAACTTACCTCTCTTCAACAACATTCCGGATCGGATCCCGTTCACGAACAGTTATATATCTCTGAGACCTCTTGTAAAATTCGAACCCTAATTCTCTTGCTGCTATAACAAACGCAGCTTCGTCAGGGGACTCTGCTTCATATGAAACCTTGCCGGTTTCATCATCTACTTCTGGTATGCATGTGTGACAGATGGCTAGTAACCGGAAAAAATCCCTTATCATATCCCCGTTAGGCTCGTGAATCCAGTTTCCATCCATAATACGGGGATCCTTGAAATTGAACCCTTTAACATGAGGGCTGTCATCAACTTTTTTCTCCTTGTATTCTCCATTTTCAATCTCAGCATCTATCCGGGCCCCTTTCCTAACAGCCATAGCTCTCTCAACTTCAGTGACACCCTGACCATAGGCAGTGCCAGCAATCGAACACTTAATGAACTCCATCATGTTACACGTCAAAGTCCCAGTTTTATCAGAGAGAATTGTATCAACCATACCTAATTCTTCATTCAGGTTCGACGTACGAGCATGGGTTGGCTTATCTGATTCTTCATCATACATTTCAATATCATGGTTGATGAATAGAGCTTGCAAGATCTTGACCATCTCAATTGATATGTACAAAGAAATTGGTATGAAGTAGCTGTACAGCATCAAGGCTGTCAATAAATGAAAGAAAGACGCTAGAGCTGCCCGCTTTGGATCATAGTATACTGTAGCATCATCTGGCCGAAGATACCACCGTTTCATCACACCATTTTTTAAGTCCTCCCTAGTCCAGATCCCAAACAAGACAGAACCAAGTAACGCTATTATGAGGAGGGAAGACATCAGAAAGTAAATAATTCTATCCATTTTCTTCTCAATCTTGCTTCTTTTAGATGGTGGATCAGTTGCATTTTGCATCGCTTTTGTATGATGACCTGTGAAAATGACAGCCCCATATATGAATTCAGTGTTCCGTAGCTTGGAGTCTCGAAGAAGAAGCTGTTGGGGTGACAGGGGATACTGCTGGCCTTTCCATTCCATTGTACCAACAAAAGAGTAGAGGTTCGCATTTGGATCTTCGCATTTGATTGTTTGTCTGACATCTCTGAACTTTGTATCCTCATTCAAATCCAATGTCACCTCAAGAGCTTGCTTAATTTTCAAATTTGTTTCACCATCAAGGTTCATTGTCTCTACGTAACATATTCCATCCGGATAATTAGATGAAAGCAGAATCATGTCAGCAGGAAAGAAATTATCCTTCTCCACCTTTACTACATCTCCAACTTTGAGATCCTTCCATCTTGTCTCTTCAAAATTGCCATTGCCCCTATGCACTTTCACTATCCGGTTATTGAGCTCATGATCCTGGGTGTAATTGCAAAGGTCAACTTAATATTCCAACAGCATGGAATATTTACCCCAAAAAAAATTAAAAAAAATCCAGAACATTTAAATTGCAGAAAAACAGTAGAATTTTAGTGTGAAAAAAACATCATAAAATGCGCACAGCATCCATGAAATGACATTTATAGCAAACAAAATTATTACACTACTTGATTCTGGGATAAGCCTACGCCTATACATACATAAAAGAAAAGAGAAGAGGATGGTTTCTAGTAATGTTAAGTGCCACAACGGAGACTACAACTTAGACTATAACAGTATGTCAGCTGTCTAGTACAACAAACAAACATGACACTACATCTCTCGAATGCAAGAAATGTTCAAACTAAGAATTTAAATTTCAAACCTAAATTCTTAGTGCATTGTTCAGAATGGTAACTCATGGTTTGTAAAACCAAGGGACTTCCTATTAGTTCCCAATCCAATACGTATAGAGAATGAACCAAACCACCCAAATACCAGGAAAAAAAAAAGGGAAGCCTTTAAAAGCAGATACCAGATTTCAAATAGTAAGAAACAACAACTGGATTCATTAAGCATATAAGTGAGTTCTTCTGATTTGCTACAGCAATAAAGTCAACAGAACTATACAGCAATGAAACGAACAGAAGATTGCAGGAATGATACCTGTTGTTTCCTCCTCCAATCCTCGACACCTTCTTTCGCCATGGTTGCGGCAATCACGATGCAGAGCGGCACGAGCGCACTGACCGCTGTGTATGGCGCGAGTGGGGTGAGAGCAAGGATACCAGACACCAGGAAGTAGAAGTTGGCCACCCTTCTGAACTGCTCGAAGAGGGACTTTGGCACGAAGGTGACCAGACTGTACTTGGTCGTCGAGACCCCGTTCAGTGGATACATGAACCCCTCCTCTTCATGCCTGTTGGGCTCATTGACATACACCACCCGGGAGAACCCGGCCGTCCCAATCCGTGAGTGATCATCGCTAGAGCCCCTGTGACAGAGCGCAAACGAGTACAGTGCGCTGAGCTTCAGCTTCTCCAGCCTCTTGCTCCGCCGCGCCATTCTGCTGACACACTGCTCAGGTTTCCGGGACACCGCCTGAGCAAGCAATTCGCCCCCAAACTTATTCAGGTGAGGTTGACAACACAAGCGGAAAACTTTCTGCAGAACTCAATCGACAATCCAACACCCTGCTGCGCGAGAACTCAGATTCGCGCAACAATGGCCTCCAAGAAACACCTTGCGATAAATTCCCAGCTCCCCTCCCACCCAACTCCACCCCCACCCCACCACCACCTACCTAAAAAAAGCAGAGAAAACAACACGCACGCACAGAGCTGCACAGGGAACAGGACAGGACTGAAGTGAGCCTGTACCGGGCGCAGCGCCTCAACAGCGCTCCTACAAGATCCCGCCCGGCCGCCGCAGCGCCGCCACGCGAACGCCCCTACGCCGCCGCCCGGCCTCCAACACCGGCCAAAATCTCAGCTTTCGTGGGCTACTGCACCGGAGGCCCTGATCCATGCGGTCGGCGCGGCGCCTCGTGCGGTCGTGTCTTGTCCGCGAAACCGTCGCCGGCACGGCTTAATAGGGCGCGGGAATCACGGCAATGCGCCGCGACAGCCGCGGCAAGGAAGGCACCCGGGGCGGGGGCGAACTTGCCTTGTCCTTTCCGCCGGCGAATCAGGGAAGGAAGTCCTGGGAACAGGAAAATTCGAAGCTTTGAGAAGGAGGAGAACCGGGAGAAGGAGAGGTCAATGGAATGGAGTGGGAGACGGGGGAGGCAATGCCGATGCGAGGGAAGGAGGGGAGGAGAGAGTCTAGAGAGGGTCTAGAGAGAGAAGGACGTGTGCAATGGGTTTGGTAGTTGGTGGCGTCGTCCTGCCCGGACTGAGCCTGCCTGGGAGTTGCTCCTCTTTTTCTTTCTATAATGGTGACTGCTGGATCTGCCGCGGGGAAGACCTGCCATGTCTTTCCTTCCTTGCTTGCGTTAATTTCCTTGCTTAAAAGATTTCGTTTATTCACTTGCCAATTGTGGCGCCAATATTCTTCTTTCTTAAAAAGTACTTCCTCTGTTTTTAATTATATGACGTCGTTGATTTTTTCATTAAATTTTGACCAACAATATAGATTTAAATAATTACTTTTCGAATGTGAAATAAATATTATTGGATTCATCATCAAAAACACTTTAAAGTTAACTTATAAACTCAGCTATTTACACAAATATTTATAGATAAGACGAATGGTCAAAGCAACGAAAAAGTCAACAGCGTCATAATAAAAAACGGAGGGAGTATGAATTTTCTTTTAGACAAGAGATTCATTTCCTGTCTGTGTTAAAAAATCACCGGCTGCATTTTTTGCCTTTCCAATTTATAAAATTCTAATAACGCATTTTCGTTTCACTCCCCAAAATGTGAAGTTTTACACCTAAGAAGTCCACGTCGATGGTTAGGTGGCTACTGGGTTTTGAGAATGAGCTTTTGCCTGGGACCCGAAGAAGAAACACGTTCGCGCATTCGTGATGTGGATTACGGTTACTACAAAGAATCAAATGGTATGGTTATCTCGAGGTAATGTATCACTTCCTGACAAGGATAAGGGGGAAATTTTATTTTACACACGGCCCCCCATCCATCATTGAGAAAACTCAGAAAAGCTCACCAAGAAGTACAATACGCACATGTTGATGTGAGTGAAACTTTTGTAAAATTTAAGACAATCGACTGAACCGAACCATCTAGTGACATGATTATCACACTATAACACTATCATTCAAAAAGCAAGTATTTGCAGATGGAATTATCCCATAATTGGACAAAGACAATAATTTATTGAAATATTAGTAAAATAGACCTTTTTCTTAATATTTGGATTAGTAATATAAGTGATGAATTTGGTATACTAGTCTGTCAACCCGTGCATTTGCACGGGCTAGCAGTTTTATAGATTCACACATAATTTAAATGTAAGAAAAATAGAAATGATATATGTGTTCAAAATGTTAGGTTTCTCAATTTGTTCTTATTTTTTAGTGTTCTCATAATCACCTGATTGCCTGAGTGTTGTAAATAAGTCCTTGTGTGTCCTTTTAGATGTTAGGTCACTTCAGCTTCCATTGCAAATCTTTTCTACACTTTCATATTAGAATTCCTATCTTAAATACTTGGCAACGGCAGCCTGCAGATTCCAAATTTTTCATGCTAACTTTATCAGATGGAAATAAATAGATTAGTAATGAAGAAGGGGCCGAGTGTGAGAGCCTATATTGTTGGTTGTTTCTTGTTACATGTATAGACGAATTATTATAACAATATGATTTTTCTATTGCTCTTTAATTTAAAAAGGTTAGAGAGTCACAAATACCTAGAACTCCCAAAATCCATCAGTAAAGGAGGTTACATGTCACGTACTGCTCTTTAATTTAAGAAGGACAGAGACTCACAAATTCAGTACATACCAATTATAACATGAATTGGAATAAATACCTAGAACTCTCAAAATCCATCAGTAAAGGAGGCTACATGTTACGTACAATATGAAAATTAATTTGCAAGATCAAGCTATTTTGATTGGGAACGTATCAGGTGGAAATCGTGCGGCCCCTCCCACCTCCTCTGAGTGCCCCCTTAGATCAAAATCATGCGGCTCAGATTCAAGTTTTCATAGTTTGCACGGAGAGGTTGGTAATTAGAGATAGAAGCTCATCTTATTAGTATATCATTTGGTATGCCAGATTAGGTCCGGTGTTCAAGTCTTGCCATTATGGTGATCAGCCATAGGAAAGTTTTCAACCCAAAAAACTTAAGCATGATTTTTCTTGCGAATAAAAAACTTTAGCATGATTGAATAAACATGGCACCCTGGTGCTTGTTCCTAGAGTCCAAGTAGCAAGAGATACACAAAGTACTCTTTTTTGCGAAAGATAAAATTAAAGGAAGGCAGACAAAATATTCATTCAAAAGAAAAGGAAAAAAAATTGTAGGCACGTGCTAGGTTCGACATATTTTGCCACTTCAAACAAAATGATGTTTAATGGAACGCAAAGTTATTATGAATGATTGCTCTTGGTTCTGAAAAAAGTCGTGCAACTGCAAATCGCTGCAATATTACCGTTTGCTTCATTTTTGGTTATTTTTATTATTCTGAATTTTGTTATTTTTGAACTCATAATGGCATGGTGGGTAATTTGGAAATAGAAAGCAGGGGTATTTTTTGGTTATTGTTATTATTTCGAATTTTCCTATATTTTCACTCATAATGGCATGATGGGTAATTTATAAATATTTGTGTGGGATTCTTTTGATTAACTTTTTTATAATGGCAAAGGTGGGTAATTAGATCATGTTAGATTTAATGGCTATCATTTATCTTATTTTAATTTGTACGTCCGGATGTTTTGCTTTTTTTGTGAGAATTTCTAGAACTTTTCTTCCGATTAACGTGGAGGCCTCAAAAGGAACCTCCAATTAGTAAATATAATATAACATTCTGAACATCTTAATTGCCCAATCAAATTCGCTCCATGGGATTGCTCTAAACCAAAATTCGCTCCATGGCGTCTGAATACGCTAATATTCATTGGATACAAGAAGATTGCTAATACTTCTGTAGTGTATATATATCTGGTAGCACATATAGTACAAAATACGAACATATGTTCTACTCGTACATACAAGCAAATATAGTAAATTTTTGTTGAAGGAACGGAAAATATAGTAAACTAGGTAACTACCCCGCGCGTTGCCGCGGGATATTAGCATGTGCCATAAGAATCGATGAACATGCATTCCAATAATTTGGAAAAAAATTGCTGGCAATTTCAAAATCAAATTAGCAGCTCATCTTGTAAATGAGGTTTAATATCTGGATGATTGTTTCAATTGTTCCTTTTTCCATCCTAACAGACACGGAAAGTAGAGTTATGCTAAATTTCACTGGTACACATGAAAAAATTGTACATATATATTTTTGCAAAGGAAATTGTATATATTGTAGGGAATAACGCTGTGATGCTTATTACATCGGTCTATTTTGTTGGTACACAGCACAAAGTATATCATCAAAATTTCAGCTAAGCACATACCTTAATATACATGTAACTATAGGGAGTTTTCTTCTTAATACAGCCAGCATCGAGGTCAAAGAACATGTCAATGTCTGGTATTAAAACTTCCAGTGAAATCTTGTCAGGTCAAAACTCTCTTTGCCGATGCTAGTTGTAAGAAATGCCCTACGGATAGGTAATAGCACGGCACACAGAGGTGAAGCATATTTAAGTAGTTAAAATCATAATGTGGTTGTGTGGCAGCTCCAAACCAATGCCGACCTGTTGAAGAATATTTAGGAATGTACGTACCTGATTATATGGATTAGCAAAGAAGGTAGAACCTGAAAACAGCAAAAATAATAGGAGGAATAGGGAGATATAGCAGTGCGGCTTACTCCTAGGGACTTGCAATCACGTAACTCAAAAAAAGTCAAACGTCAACAATTTAAAACTAGAGGGAGTACCATTTAAAAAACCGCATGCAGCCTAAACGTTAATACCTCCATCCTAAAATATAAACATTTCTAGGTTTTTTGAAAGTTAGACGTCTTCACCTCTGACTAACAATATCTAAAATAATTTAAATATAAAAAGATGCATATTAGGATAGTTGGTTTCAGGATGAACTTTCTAACATCATTTACATATAGTCAAACATTATGAATTCTTTGTTTTGATAGAATTTGACTTTCACCAAATCCATAAATGCTAGTATATTCTAAGATGGATGGAGTAATTATTTGTGACTGGAGAGAGTTAATATTTTCTTCACCAAAACATAATGCAATACCTATGACTCAGTAAAATTTGCTGAATGGGAGAAAGTGTCACCACTGTCGATCACATAAGCAGCTCGCTTTCGCTTACGTGTAAAGGAATTTGTATTTTCTTCGGGTCAAGCATATTTTTCCTAGTCCCAGATGTCGTGGTCGTGGCTCTGTATAAAGTCAAGTCATGAAGCCAATAAAGCGACTAGGTAGCAAAGCCTATCCATATTGCGAATAAATAATAATGGGCACTTAGATGAATTAGGCGGCCCTGTGCTAGCTATCAGTGCACTATCAGCGACCCAACCTTTTTAATCTGCTGGTACCAAACCCAAAGCGCGCGCCAATAAATTGACATATCTCTTTGAAAAATGCAGAAATATAAAAACATAGAATAGAGTGGCACATAAATTTGAAATGTAGAGATCATTAAAAAAGGAAATTTGCAGGAATAGCCTTACAAACGGACCGCGTGTAGGAATAACGATGAGGAATGTCAAAATATGTTTCCATGACATGGGACACATCATATTATTTTAACGGCACATAAATTTCTTGATGGAACAGTGTCCACACGGTTGACTCCTAAAACCAAAAAGTAAGTTTGGATAGGATATAGAGAAGCACCCATATATAGCTAGTGTTATCTTACTCAGTCCAATTAACCTGACTGCACCGATATGAATTATCACACTAGCTATATATATGGTGGAAAAGTGAGTAGTCCAAATTAAGTATCGTTGTTAGTCTGTATAACCCATAACTAACAACTATACATATTAAACAGGTCCAATAAGTTTTATTTTAATTAGCACTTTTGGGTATTTAAGTTGGCAAGTATCCTATGAGAACAATTCGTGTGAGAACTATGAGAACTCCAATCTGAGCCACATGATCTTGATCCAAGGGAGGCGCATGGTAGTGGGGAATTTGCAAAAGTATGATTAATGGGCGATGATTTTGTAAATCTCCCCTCCCACCTGAATTCATGCGCCCCATTGGATCAAAATCATGTGGCCCAGATTAGAGTTCTCATAGTTCTCACACGAACCTGGTTCTCATATGATACGTTGCCATTTAAGTTCTATATTTCTTCCATGTTGGTTCAAAATACAACAACATCAAGCATCTCAATCTTGAATGCGCCAGGTGCAACTACACCTATAGGTAGGCCCAACTATTTTTACTCTCTAATCACAAAGAAAATGATGTTCGTAATATGTATTTTTTTGAATGAACCTGTTCATAAGAATTGTTACTATAATACCGGATAATCTATTCTTTCTTAAAAAAGTACAGAGTCATAGTCTACATAGATAGCACTAAAAAACTAATTAAGTCGAATCAAACACTACATCACCGACAATAACAGCAAAGCAATATATAGTCGATGATCAACTGGGATAGTATCTAATTAAGTTGCAACAAGAAATTGAGTACGTAACTATAGAATAGCAGTGTCGCAGATTTCAAAATTGATAAATATATATGATACAGTTTCTCATGAGTGGGTAATGGAGATCCTATCGAATTCTATGCGTGCAAAGGAAGTGACTCATCAAAAGGTAGGCAGCGTGTCACCCTTCACTTTCTGATGACACTGATTTCTGTTAACGATGCCTGTTAACAGTTTGTTGTCAAATTTTTAAGTGCAATAGCTAGCATAAAACGATCTAGGGGAGTATTAATTTGTTCTTTTGCATATCATGGAAGACCTGTATTTCCATCATTTTTATTGTGTCCAGTAAACGTAGATTGTTCATGTAATTATGAGTCAAAAATTTCCTTTTCTTTATTATCCCGTTATATTAGATGGTGTCCGGAACATGAAGGGATGTCCGAGCCAGCTCATGTGACCATTGTAATCTCCGATGCTTTTGTCGAAGAACAGTCTCGCACCGCACAAGTGGCATTCTTTGATTCCTGTAGCAGGGAATTAAAAAATAATGTCACTCTGACTCGTATGTTGCTCCAGTGGGGTGAATTGCCTCAGCACCACTAATAAGGATGACCATCTCCTCAATACCATTAGTAAAGAGAACATCTTCTAGACACCATCTGTGACTCCACTTCTCCCTCTAAAACACCAAAAAGCTTCGTATCTCTCATTTCACTTCCGATTTTGCCCTTCCCTGCCATTCTTCCAATAGCTGGCCCATCCCCGGCCGCGCCGGCGAGCCGCCCTGCCTCGCACGCCGGCCCGCCGCACGAGCGGCGGGGCACCTCCCATGCGCCGCGCTCGCCACCGCGTCGCCCTGCCCCTGCAGTGCGTGCCCTCCCGCCGTCGCCCCGTCTCCTGCGCCGACGCCGTCGCACCCTCGCCCAGATCTGGGGGCGCGCGGCTCGCCTTCCCTGCCGCCGCGTCGTCCGCGCGGCTCGCCTGCTCCCCTGCACCCCGTCGGGCGCGCAGGCGGGCTCCTACCGCGGCCATGCCATGGGATGGAGAGCGCAGGCCACGTCGGGCTCGGCTCCCCCTCCGGCACCGTCGCACGGTCGATTTGGTTCGGTTTGGCGTTGTTCACGGGAGCGAGCGAACAGGCGGGGGGCATTCTCGGTATGAATAGCAGGATGGGGCTGGTTTTGGTGTTGTGGAGTGGCAGGCGCGTTCGCGAGTGGTGTCTGGGAGAAGCGTCCTTTACTAATGGGGTTTCGAAGATGGTCGCATTTACGAGTGGGGTGAGGGCAATTAACCCGCTCCAGTGAAAGTACGTTGCCATGCCATTAAACTAATGGAATTGTGATTTGTGAAGCACCCAATAGAACTGTCTTCCACGGCATGAGTGTAGCCAACAATTTGACAAATATTCAGCAGTTTGATTTGCTTATCCATTTCTGTCACTTTGCATTATCGAGGCAACAATAAAAAGGCCAAAGTATGAGCCAAAATTGATCTGTAACAGCTCGCCATGCAAGTATATGGCCATGCCTACATTTAGCTCTGCGTGACC
Organism: Eragrostis nindensis; assembly: GCA_012490785.1. Lineage (NCBI taxonomy): Eukaryota > Viridiplantae > Streptophyta > Magnoliopsida > Poales > Poaceae > Eragrostis > Eragrostis nindensis. The sequence goes on from JAAXCT010000872.1 coordinate 153,694, forward strand.
TTTATGGAATCACTTGTGTTTTTTACTCTTGATGTGATCGATCAGAAAGTTATTTAAAGCATCATCAGACCTCTATAAGAGCAACTCCAGCAGTCTCCCAATCCCCCTCCCAATACCAAAAAAACTGTCATATTGGGAGTTTGGGGAGGCAAAACGTGCTCCAGCAGTCTCCTAAAAACCTCCTCATTTTTTCTCAGCCTCTCCAAATCAGCTTTTCTCCCCAAATAGTGGGAGGCTCTCTCCCCCTTCCAATACCAGTTTTACGTGGGCCCCACTCGCACCAGGAGAGCGCGCGCAATCCTCTTCCCTTCCCGCTCGCGCTTTTCCCTTCCCGCTCGCGCGCCTCCCCGCCGCCGCTCGCCGGAGACCGCCCTCCGTCGCCCCCGCTGTCGCCGCTGTCGGCCATGGCCGCGGGGAGGGCCACCCGGCCCCGTTGACCCAGATCGACTCCCGTCGCCGCCAAATCGACGCCCGCCGCCGCCAAAAGACGAGTGCCATGGACGGAACCAGCGGCGCGGAACTCGTCGGGGGACGGCCTTGCGTCGCCGCGGTGTCCGCCGCCGGCCTCCGCCCAGGGCTCGACTGCTGCCGGGCTTCGAGCGCCCGCGAGCCATGCTTCACTTCCCAACCCCATGGCGGCCGCCGCCATGCCTCCCCCTCCACCTCGGCCGCCGGCGAAGCCCAACAAATCGAGCCGCGGCGGCAAGGGCGCGGCCATCGTGGCGCGCGGCGGCAAGCGCGGCAAGGCGTCGGCGCCAGCGCTGCGCGGCGGCAAGACGTCATCGGTGCGCGATGGGAAGGCTTCTCGCGGCGGCAAGTCGACCGCCAACGCGGCGCGCGGCGGCAAGGGCGGCAAGGCGTCGGCGAGTGCGTTGCGCGGCGGGGCGTCGGCGGCCGCCGTCGCGGCGGACCTGGAGGGTGTTGCGGCTGCCGTCTCGGTTGGCGTCGCGCCCAGCCGACCTGGGCGACGTCGACGCCGCGGAGGACGTCCACGGCTCGGCAGCAACACAAGAATCCACCGACGACCAAGTCGCTGCCCACCTTGAATTCCAAGCCGTCCTAGAGAGCCAAGCTCCTACAAACAACGACAACCTCCACCTGCTCGATGATTTGTCGCAAAGGTATACATTTGTCGAAACTCCATTCCAAATTGTTGGCATGAACACATGTTGATTGTATCCTTGTTGCTGGAACACTTGGGATGATTATGTATGTTACCCTGTTGTGTAGTCATGATGGATTCACCGGTTTGATGAATGATGCCATTGGACTTGATGACTTTGCAATGCCTGTGGATCAACATGAAGAGGACATTGAGGACGAAGACATGGACGAGGACGTTGTCGAGGTGTCGAAGGGGAGGTGGGCTAGAGGTGGCAACTACTCGGTGGGAAGATGAAGCCCTTGTGAGTGCTTGGGAGTATGTGACCACCGATGCTGTGACGGGGAAGGACCAACCGGGAGCATCATATTGGCAGCATGTCTCTGATTATTTCCATAGCAATGCCAAGGTTCCAACTTGCCGGTCCGTTGGTTCTCTCTCTCACCGATGGAAGTCTATTCAAGAATGTTGTACTCGATGGTCGGGTTGCACTACAAGAGAAAAACCCGTTTAGCAACGTATATATGCGTTGCAAGAAGTCTATATAAGCATTGCTAGGGTCTTTACCAACGCATCTTTTATGCGTTGCTAGAAGTGGCGTTGCAAGGATCAATTGCAACACATAAATATTCGTTGGTAACTAATGCAAATATGCGTTGCAAGCCGGCAACGGATACAGCCAGCCTGTAGCAACACTTTTATGTGTTGCAACTCGAGGTCAGAAAATAATCAATTTTGATGCTTATACAATACTAATTTCACATGGATTTATGTCATAGTCTGCAACTGAATTTCGATTACTCTGTTTTGGGGTTAACAAAATACACACTACTAATAAGCCAATGATATAGGTAAAAAAACCTTCATTTATCATGCGACAATTCAGTTACATTACAATCTGAAAAATGCATACATATAACTTGGAATCTGTACAACTTTTACACAGATTTTCTTATATCTACACTACATCCGAAGGAGCCGTGCGTCTTTATCCCCAAGAGTTTCTGCTACTAGATTCTTTTTGGGCTATGATCTTCAAATGTGGCCTGTTCCGAGTATCTGGTGGCCAGAAAAGCTAACATTAGTAAGCATGCAAGTTATTGCGAATATATGTAAAATATGGAACCATGGATTAGCTATAAAGTACAGAAGGAGAATCAGGATATAACTGCGCAGTAAGCTCCTCGAGTGGTATAAAATGCATTCAGCTCAATATCTCAGAGTAATGGAACACTGAGATTACTGATTAGTATTGAGCATTCATCTAAATGTCTCTCCTGAGCACTTACCAATTGCCATACGATTCCAAAATGAATAGACCAACCATTCTCCAAGCTATAGGCAGCAGGGTAATGTTATCTGGAGCATCCTTTGCCCATAATGAAACATATAGTCATCCTTTTATCCTGTTACCGTACCTGCAGTGAAAAGTGAAATCCCTAAGCACAAGAAAGAAAAGGCATGTTTGGCACAAAGCAAGGGGAAATTAAACTACCAACAATCATAAGTAATTAGCAGGGTCGGAGGATAGCCCATTGTCCATTTAATCGGCAGCTAGTATGAGAACTAAATTAGCGAGATTCAATTAAATCTGATATGAAAAGAACTAAATTAGTTATCCAATAACTTCTCTCTCCTGAAAGCCCAAAACACATGGAAAATTCAGGAACATCGCATAGTGGTTTAATTCCTTACTGCAACCAAATTCAACCAAAACTGCATAGAAATCTTGCTAATCGGGATGGGGAAAAACAAACATAATATATTATTGAAATCGTAGTGTTTGATTCCTAACTGCAACCAGATTCAACCAAAACTACATAAACATATTGCTAATCGGGATGGGAAAAAGACAAACAGAATAGATTAACGAAACCATGGTACCACATTCACAGGCCAATCGGCATGCACAAGGAAGGGGATGAAACGGAGTAATACCTCAGGAGTACTCGATGAGAAGGTGCAGGCGAGGTGCACAGGAGGCCGTCGCAGCTCGCAGGTCAGATCGAAGCGCCGTTGATGGGAAGGCCCGAGGTCGGGACTTGGATCAGAGGGCAGCAACCTCCTTCGGATCTGTGCCGCCACCTGCACCATCTTCACCACTGCCGGATCAGAAGGAGATGGACGGACGAGTTGAGAGAGGATTTAGCTGGGACTGCGTCTCTGCTCCAGGATGGAGAAGGACGGACTACAGGCTTCAGATCCAATCGAGGGGACCGAGCCTTATGGATGGACCTGCTCGGAGGCACGGCCGCCGCCAACTGATCGAAGTGGGGGTGGGGAACCCTATCCGTGAGATCAACGACGCGGTGTTCTGAGGGCGGACTCACCGCGGGAAGTTATATTGACTTTTAGACGTGGGGAGGCTGGGAGGCCGAGCACCAACACATGTTGGATCCGTTGCAAGCCATCCGTGGCAAGAGTGGGGTTGGTGTGTTGTATGTTTGTCGAGAATGTCGATCGACAACAGCCAAGTGGGTTGACAATAGAGGATCGAGTAAGCAACATGTCATCTTTTCATCTATTGCCTTGTTCTTACTTTTTTACACAAGTAACAATTTGTGTATTGAATCCTTGCAGCAAACCGTGACCCAAGGGTTGTACAAGCAAAGAGAGCCAAATGGACGTGGATTCGCAATGCTCCATGTTGGCAGATGTTGAAGAATAATGAGAAATGGATCAATAGGGACAAAGATCCACATCCACATCCACTCAAGAAGCGTGGTTCCTCTGAGTTGGATCTTGATGACTACGAGGATGATGATGAAGAGAGTGGACGAAGCACAACTCCTAGCTCGGATTGGCCAGCAAACAAGAGGCCACCGGGAAGGAAGATTTCCAAGGAGAGAATGAAGAGAGGAGGGGAGGAGGAGGAGGAGAAGGGGATGCGGGGGTGTGTTTCAGTCAGCTGTCCAAGACATCATCACAAGCAAGAAAGAACTTGAGGCCTCTAGGAAGGAAGACAAACAAGCTAAGTTGGAAGCGGAGATCAAATGGAGAGAGTACATCAAGTCCGTCGAGGAGCGCAAGATGGCAATAGAACAAGAGAGATTGAGAGTACAAGCAGAGGAAGCAAGTGCAAGGAAAGAAGAGGCCATTGCAAGGAAAGAGGAAGCCATTGCCAAGAAGATGAAGCAAGAGATGAAGCTTATGTTATGGACATTACAGGCTGCGATGATCAACAAAGGCATATGTCTTAGCATCGCGTGGCGACATAGCTAGGAAAGCTCAAAAAGCCGCAAGCCAAAAGTGAGAATGGCAATGATGAGAGTGTGTATTGTTGATCTCTTTGCAAGCTATTCGGCAATGTGGCATGTTTGAATTTGAATTCAAATTTGAATTTGAAGTTTGAAATTTGAACCTAAATTTGAATTTGGCTTGTTTGTGTTGAAGTATGAACATTTGAAATGTTTGCATGTCTTGTGTATTGTTTGAATTACTCATGTGTGAGGGGAGAAGAGAAGAAGGAAGGAGGGAGGAGGGATATTGGGAGGGAGGAGTTATTGGAAGACTGCCGGAGCTGCACCTCCCAATATCCTGAAAAGCTATGGGAGCCTCCCAATAGAGGATATGGGAGGCAAATTATTGGGAGACTGCTGGAGTTGGCTCTAACGACGCTGTAATACTTTCATTATTTATTAGTAACGAACGTAATAGTAGATTTTGTAGCACATTGTGCATGGGAGAGCAAAAATGTCAGCACTGCTGGATCAAAAAAAAAAAACATGCACGTAATATTTTTTATTCCTTTTTCCTTTAAAAGGTCCTCATCGCCGCCCCCCCCCCCCCCCCCCCCCCCAACCCAAAAGTAAAAAAGTTCCTCATCTATATATATATATATATATATATATATATATATATATATATATATAATATATATATATATATTAAGAATATATATATATATATATATAAATATATCTATATAATCTCTATATATATATATATATATATTAGGTCTATTATATTAAATCAATCGCCCTAATCCATAAGCGCTCCCAGAACAGTCTGGATTTCAGCCTAAGAGTTCCACTGGCTAGCAGCTCTAGTACCTCCGAATATTCCAAGCAGAGAAAGAGAGGAAGAGATGAAAAGGTTCATGTGCGCACAGAGGCAGGATCTTGTAGAAGCCGGCCGGCCGCGTTTGCCGGATCTTGAGAGATGGTTTTATTCGACGTGCAACATGTCACCATCACTGGATCGATCTTTTGATGTGTGCCATGCTTCCGTTAACCTTTTGATGTGTACAAAAGCAACCTGCAGACAGACACGTATGTAGAAGAAGACGACCATATCTATGTGAAAGTAGTAAATTTCTATGGTATTTTCAAGATCGCCGCAAGTGGTTCATTATTGCATTCCAAGATCCCCAACCTCACAAAAAAAATGTTGCAAACGATGGTTTAGATAAGAAGAAAGGGACGCAGTTGTTGGGTAATGTTTGCACAGATATAGGAAAACCCCTCTGCCAGGAATCATGCTGCTAAAAAAGATATATAGGAAAGTGATGCTATGTAAACCAGAAGCCCGTGAACGGGCCTCAAACTTAGTTTGTTAGGTGCTTCTAGCAGTACTCATCAGGTCTGGGTACTTCGACTCTTATAGTCTTTGTGGGAGTGAATTTCATGCAGGGTTAAAAAAAAAAATCCCTCCTTGCCTCACATCAAAGCATAGGTCTAACCTCTGCCTCATGTCGTTGGTCATCTTGTATGGGGGGGGGGGGGGGGGGGGGGGGGGGGGGGGGGGGGCAATGTTGGGGGATTTTATCTGTGAGAAGGTATTCTGAGCAAAATGGACAAGGACTGTAGCAGGGATTTTTTTTTTTTTTGAGTCGGGAGCCACATATGAACTGAGGCAAAACTTGGCCTACGCGTTATTATAGAAATATGCTACCCAATAGCATGGTCAGTGAACAAACTATATCGGAAAGATAAACTTAAGAAATTATGTTTGGAGATTCAATTTTATCCTCTGCTCTATTTAGGCCCTGTTTGGCGTGGATTTTCAAGAAAACAGTTTCTCTACAAAACATCTTCTCTCACACAAATAGCTTCTCACTTATATGCAAAAGCACTTTTCAAAATGTTTGGCAAAAAGCTTCTCTTATGATTCTAATACAAAGATGAGTAGAAAGTCATGAGAAGTTATGTTTTTGTGGATTATGGATTCTACTACAAAATTAAGAAGTGCTTCTTGATGAGAGAAGCATAATCTATTTTGTTTTGAACCTTTTGGCTAGGTTAATCCAAAAATCCAGACAGAACACTTTTAAAATTTTCTTCTTCAATATAATGATTACGCACTCTCCTAGCGTGTTCGAGAAAAAAAAGAAGCACTTTTAAAATCCCTATCAAATAGGGCCTTAATATGAATATTATTCTTTACTCTGTGCCATCACATTTGCATGGCATCAAACTTTCGGTGCATTTGTTTTTTTTAGATCTATGCATTGGCAAAATAAGCCACCTAAAAAAAATTGTAAGTGTCTGGTTGTCTATGTAATCGAAAAAAAAGGAAAAAAGTTGTGTACTTCTCAGATTAAACATGACACATAACGCAAATGCAAATGGGCCCACACATTTTATCACAGGAAACTTAATGTACATTATATATAACGTAGCACAAAATAATTTTGAGACTTCTTGGTACATTTGCAGCACGCCAAACAAGCATTTCATTCCTAAATAGTAACCACGAACCCCGGATTGTCTAGATACTAATAGTACCCGTGTATATAGCAAGATTTTAGGTAGTACAGGTGATGATATTTATGGTCATATAGACAACCGGGACCATTCAGTACAAAAATGCCTAGTACAGGTCAGTGATAGCCTTGCAGCAGCGAGGAAAGGACCACACCCCACATGAGAACAAAGGGTAGAATCATTGACCGACTTTGCACAAATCCGACCTGGGTATTTCCACTGCCTAAACTTGGGAAGCAAACTCCAAATCCTCCCAGATAACTCAAACCACATGAAACTGCTTAGGCTCTTCCTATGAGCTGGGATCAAAATAAATTTATAAACAGCTAATCATTGATATTTTGTCTTAAAAAGTATGTGAATGCAAATAGCTTAAGCCAATGAGAAAAAAAAAGAGTTATAATGAAAAAAAATTAAAACTTGTTTGGAGCGCTTCATGCTACTTTGTAATTGTTATATATAAAAGAAAAATAAATTTGTGATGGATGTACAAAGAAGTGGACGAATATACTTGTTCAGGAAGAAAGGTAATCTCTGGAGGCGATAGTGATACGAAAGTGAGGTAAGGTACCGAGTTCGCCGGATACAACGATAGCAAAGCCAGGGAATGAAGAATAGCATCAGATGTACGGCACCCGAGGTGACGAATATCCTTTCCTGGGCTGGTTGGTTCAGAACGAGCACGCCGCTAGTGGCTTCACTTGATCTGAAAGAGACTTGGAAGTGAGAACTACACATGGAGACAAAAACGGATTGGGTTTAGTAGGCCAAGTGCACCTGTAACATGACAAAAGGGTGACACAACTCGCCATCAGAGAGCTGAAAGCTCCATGCCGCTGCTGATTGATGCATGGAAAATGTTTCCAAAAATCTGGCGTGTGTCGTAGTCCTTCTAGACACTGTGTGTTGATCACGAAATGTTCTGCTCCGGGTCCTGCTGAGACTGGCAAGTTTTATTTTAAGTTGTCCTTCAAATGCATATATAGTGACACATCCTGTGGATGAAATATTTGGCAATGCATGGGGTGTTTGGCCAGAGCAATGTATTTATTCTTTGTCATAAAAAATAGTGGAAATGAAAATAAAATGTAAAAATTTCATTCATCATATATCAACACCCTGTACAACTGATGGCTTATCTGAAAAGATGTGAATAAAACTTGTATAAGCTTACACTGACACTACATGTGTGGAAATCAAAACTCGGTATACAAAAACCTCCAAAGGAACCTGATAGGCCGTCACATTGATCTGTACTAGTCAAAAATTAGTCTACAAATTATAGCCGCCATGAGATAACGAGCAGAAGCTTGGCGATTTGACGTATCTATCTTCTTCTCGACATAACTTGTGCAAGATATATAGGTGACGAGATATAATCACCTAATCGACCAACTGCTACCAACTACACACAATATGGTTTAGGTCGGAAGTTACATTCGCCTGGAGTCCCTCCTTGTCTGTCTCTCCTTGGACTATAGCTATATTGACGTAAAAATGATGAATTTCCATCATTCTTGAAGAAAATAAGTGGCCGCTCACAACTTGGATGTTTGGAATTCGATACATGCGTAAATAGCATGAGGAGCGAAGCAATAATGAGTTTATCATTGCAATTTTTATCAACAATTTGGTAGCTCTGGCTGCTATTCCAATAATTGCGTGCCAACTCACACACACAAAAAAATTGACTGGTCCAACACACAATATTTGATAACAAAGAATACGCAACTAACTATGCGGTATGCAATTTGACTCTGGATATTGGAAACAACCGAACATGATCCATAATGGAGGACAGTGTCGTCGTCACTGAAACAAAAGATATTCTTCAAACTAAAACACATGCAGTTGCCATATGTATGCACAATGATTAGCCCAAAGTCAAACAACTTCAATTTAATTAGTTTGTTAATATGCGACGCAAGCTAGCTGTTGTCATTCGTGGATAAAGTCCTAAGTATTTGAGTACGAACCAGATATACTACATCTCAGAACAGACAACGTGGTATATATACAGAATAAAGCTCTCCTGTTGGCAAGTACTAGCACTTTTTGTTGGTTTTAAGAGGCTGCGCGCTGCATGCAGTTGAACCATGAACGAAGACCGCACTTCCTCAAAGCAGTCATCATAAAAATGTAAGCAGCCGTGGCTGTACATTCATGATACTTATAGAGTTTCCAATTTGACACTGTGCAAGTTTTTTGAGAGAATTTCACTGCGCAAGTTGTTCTCGTGATGAAATTTCACTGCTGTAATGGCCTGAGGCGTACTTAGCTCAATTAATTTTTGGTTGTGAGCGTACGCGGCGTGCTCAAATTTACCACTACACATATTCCAGTGATAGGCTACAATCTTAGCATCTGTTTGTCTCAGTCTCTCAAAGGTATCCTCTGTTTAGAACCCGAGCGAAGAAAGTCATCAGATTGAGACAGGTTGTGCTTTTCTGCCCAGAACGGAACGGAATGGGATGATGCGTGACACAACGTTCGTTTACGGTTTCCTGGCTCCCATCGAACGGTCGAAGTTAGGCCCGGTCTATCCGTGCAGCCCAGCTGCTAGCTTAGCGTGTGTGTCCGTCAGTCCGCATACAGACCAGAGGCAGACACAGAGGGTAGACAGGCGCTCACGTCGTGTGGATCACCAGCTTTTCAATAATTCTCTTTTGGTCGCAAGAGTTGGTCACTGGTAGGTTAACCATCTCCTTTGTGTGCGCGGACGATTGGACGCACGTCCAACCAGATCACTCTATCGACGGACAGGCTCCGTGTGCAGATCGTCTTCCCAAGCTTCTCGCTTTTGATTCAGTGATGTGTCGCCACTCAATTTTTTTTAACGTCTTTTGCTACGTGTGTACCATACAAGTAAGGACCAAAACCTGTCACGCCTGGACGGCCGGAACGTAGGGCACATCGTTCGCGAAAGGCAGGTTCAGAAAAAGGAAAACCTTATGAGAGAGAGAAAAGAAGGGATTGCGAAAAGAAGGGCACCAGGAAACCCATGGCACACGTAGCAGCAGCAGTGATCATAAAACCTCCTCCGCCTTTCAACCGCCTTTGCTCCATACATCAACCTGATGGAGAGCAGGATGTACCTGTATGGCAGCACATAACACCGTGGTTTCGAAAACTCCCACGCCTTTTCCGCCGTGGCGGTGACGCCGCACCTCGCAAAAGAACGACAGCCAAAGTCGCATCTCGACGTTGACGCCCCGGCTTTCCTCCTACCCCCAACTCCAATTGCCATCAAAATCTGCAATCACTGAAGTTGCCAACTTGCCTACGAAGGAAGAACAGCAATGGCCCAGCCGGCCACTACAGTGGGAGGCGGAGCAGCGACACACCCACACCCTCCTAATCCTAGGAGGCTGAAACTAGCCAAGAATCTTGGAGCAAGCTATGGTAGGGACCAGGCACAGGCCCAGGAATGCACATCAATATAGACACGAGGGGAAAAAAACACCTGCTCCTGACAGCTGACATCACAACATCACAAAGGGGCAGGGTTCTACAATTGAATGTCATGCCTGAACACTGGGCCTCTTAACCTAGAGTCTAGAAGAAGCAAACACGAGAAGCTCATCGGGATTTCAGTCAGCATCATAACCCTACACTTGTTCCAGTTGTTGCATTTAATAGACTAGGAAAGAATATTCTTAGGGTTTCATGAACGTACAGTGCAGAGTAGCTTTGCTGGTTCCAATTTCAGCAGGGAGATCAAACAAAAGTTTCTTGGATCAGCAGTCCGGATTATGTGCGCACTATGGTAAACCGTCTGCTGCTTGTCCATGTATGTTCATCACGATCAGAAATTCACAACACGGGAATGCCTGAGATAATACACATTATCCTGACTAACACTTAGGACAGACAACAAAGGGAAAATCCTTCAAAAAGGCTCAAGACATGCTTCTTTGTTGCGTCTTCTATGTACATGGGTAGTCATCGAGCTGGAAAGATGCAAAAACAAGCATAAGCAACAAGGGGTGAGGCACGACAGGTTGTGATAGGTCTACATGCAAATAAAGCATCCGCAGAACATCCGCCATTCAACTTGTATTATGCATCAAGCTTCTTGTGATCAATTGGATACTTCTGAGAGACGACGATACAGATATGCAACTGAAAAAAAAAAATAAGAGATTTTGGTGCATCAGTTACATTATCATGACAAATGCCAAAGCTTGTAATTTAATACAGGAAAAACACACCCAAAAAAAAGCTCCCATAATGTAAGGAAACCAACAACTAGCATTGTGCGTTGAGCTGCCAAACAGGTATGCAAGCTCGTTGGTAAGAGCCAACATATTTTCAAACTGTTTCCTAACACTATAAACATGTATTTTTGTTTTGAAATAAGGTGAGTGGGACTTGGCTCGTAATCAACAAGTCCTTAGAGCATCAGATGATTGCCCACACCCCCCCCCCCCCCCCCCCCCCCCCAAAAAAAAAATCTCAAGATAGCATCTAGATTACTACTCACCAAGCGCATTCCCAACATGAGCAAGCATAGGATTCAGTGCGGTTGAGTTGGCTCAGCTAAAACTCGTGTATGAAAATTGCAGAGAAAAGACTATCGAATATCCAGAAAACTAAGAACAACCTAGAAACATACAGTAACGAGGAAACCAACTACCCATGTATGATGATCTTACCACGAGTTTCATTTCCATGTGTCCCATAGTATTATTAACAGGCTTGCAGCATCTTTAAAAGGGACAGCAGGCCCATTCTGAATTTTCCATAATTTGTACAAACATATATTCCAGCAATTTTCATTCATGAATATTCTGCATGATCCTTTCTTCTGTGCTTGTGGTGTCTAGAATGCTTTCTGCTTCTGTCCTTATCAGATGATCTTCTACTACTAGATTTGTTTCTTTCCTTATATTCATGACCACTAGAATCAGCATCAGGTGTGTAAGCTCGGTGACGCCTTTTCTCCTTGCGTTTCCTCTCTTCATGTTGGGTGTCACTGGGAGAATCAGCATCCGGAGTCCTACTCCTAGCTCTTCTATGCCTTGAATGTGACTTTCTTCTCCTACTACTACGGCGTTCAGTAGAAGAGTCAGATTCCGGAGTTCTACTACGGGTGCGATGATGTGACCTTCTTTCCTACTCCTATGTCGTTCACTAGATGAATCAGAATCTGGGCTATGGTTCTGGCTTTGCTGATGCAAAGGGCGTGAGCTGTTTTCCTCAGTAATATGCTCCCGCTTCTCATATTTCAAATCAAGCTTTCCAGTATTGGCCAAAGGAGCATCTTCATTGGCATTGCCAACTTCCACCATACCACGAGAGCTCTGATTATCCTTTACTTCCATGCATGTAGTTGCAACCTTTTCATTCTGAGATGAGACACTTGCACCAGACACTAATTGTGTTTCAGATCTAACTAAAACATTTGGTCTTTCTGGTGGGATCTCCAGTCCAAATTCTTTACCCAATGATTCTAGGAAATCCTCAGCAGCAAGACGATTGAGAGCCATGTTTGCACCTTCACTAGTCTTCACTGGATCTACTGGTTGATGATCAACAATTTCATCCGTATCATCGTCTGAGTCATCGGAAAAGATAGCCTGCATGCCAGCACAATCATTGCCTTAACATAAACCCTAAAGTTTACCGTGATAATTTCTCAGGCATGAAATCTTTTGAGACTTGACATGGTGCTCAAGCATATTATTTTTTCCAACTTTTCTAATTAGCACACGAGTAAATTTTCAAAGAGTTAAGACCATCAGAGCCAATCCTAAGGAACTTTCAGAATATAAAATACAGGGGACTAGACAAAATTTGTTCAATATTCTTCGAAAGCTCAAAATTCAATTTATCAAGAACCGCATCTAGTAGCCATTTCATTATAAGTCAAAGCTAACTAATGTGCAATACAACATGAAACATTTTCTATTAGCTTCAATACCACCTCAATTAGTTAAACCATGTTCACCGCAAAAAAAAAAAATTAGTTAAACCATGTAGCCTTCAATTTTTCCTACCATTTTTAAATGCAAAAGTTACTATATGAATATGCCAAATATATAAAATCAGCATCTGGTAGAGACTACCAGTGACACAGTACTGCACACTACAGTAAAATATTGGTCTGACTCCAATCTCAAGGTTGGAGAACTACAGGTTTATTTCAATTGACTGGTAAAATGTTTCAGTAAGAATATCTAAACAGGGTACATGTGTTATTACCTTGTAAAGATCAACAGGTCTTTGCACGCTGCTGAGTTCAACGTCAGGGTCATTTGTGGTTCCCTGTGCTTCAGCCTCTGTTATTCCTGCCACAGAAGAAGCATCACGTGAACTCCTACTTGAACTCTCCTCTTTGTCCTTTGTTCCCATAGTGGATTCTGTCATAAAGATAAGGTTCTCTATCTTGCTTCGTGGTCTTTGAACTGGCATTGGCTGCAAAAGTGTCCCATGTGAGTACTATTTCGAGATATTCCATTTCAGGCTATAGATGGAGCGTAAAGCAAACATTTATATATTAAATTTGCTGTCCTCCATAAGTGCAAAGCATATGGGAGAAGCAATAAACAAACTTGTATATCATCTTTTATTAGTGCCTTAGTACTAAACAAGGAAATAGAGGTCCCCATTACCACCACATGAAAAGAAGCAAAACATCAAGCACTGCAGTTCTAATAAAAATAAATCAGAGATGCATCTATAACTCTATTCAATGCATTATTTGGCTTTTATGTTAACTAAACATATGCGACACATATTCACAACTATTGAAATGAATAATGGCATCTATAATACACCATTTTTTTTTCCATTTACCTTCCCCATGAAAGGGTCAACAATATCAAAACGTTTGCAGAGTATTGGTGCAGGTCTCCACTCAAACTGCTCCCTTCGTGGATATATGGGTTTCTCATCTTGAGGTACTATAGAGCTCTGCATAAATTATCCAGGAGTCAATTTGGAAGAAAAAAAGTGATTAACAAAGACCAAAGTAAATGATCTTATCTACCTCTACTTGGGTGGCTGATATGAAACGTTGATCATTCATTCCAGGCAAAGGCAACACTGATGAAGGTTTAATAACCTTTTCCTTGCCCTTTTCAATTGCCTCTGCAGCAGCCTCAAAATCTAGTCTTTCACGAGCACGATCAGCTTCTGACATCGTACTTACCGGTGTAACATTTGCAGTACGAAGACCTCCTTGATATTTATCTTTGAGAAACTGCTCAAACCTAGATTGTTTGGCAGGATCATTTCTAAAGGGCTTCTCAGACTCTGGTAGAGCATCCTATTTCCAGGAGAAAAATTCATTTGCATAATTAGACCAAAATTAAGTCACATAATCAATATGATATTCTTGAGGGAAATAACAAAGACAGTCCTGTGCGGCACAAATAACTTACAAGGGAAATTGGCTTAACAAATGTGTCAATGAGATTGGATTGCAGTTGGACTGCTTCCTTCGCGGAAAGAGAGTTCTGTGGCTTGGTACTTATATCAAGGGGCCTTTCACCAAGAATTTTCCCACGATTCTCTGCAGTCAACTTGTCATAAGAAGGCTTTGACTTCACAGCAACAGGCCTTGGTTGACCAGTATACCTAAGCTGATGCTCCCACAACTTTCTAATATAGTAGCTACAGCCATCTCCTCCACTAAGAAAATGAAACTGTGGATTTGTCTTGCTTTTCTCCTTGTAGAAATCCTCGATGTGTTTTCCACAGCGTGCAACCATCGCTGCACAACCCTCAATCAACAGTCTCAAGGTACTATCTTCAGGAGGAGGAACTTCGGGAGGAGCCAAATCAGAAAACTTTTCTTCAGGCTGAGCTGGAGTTGGAAACTTGTGCCGACCATCAAAATCAGCAGGGATATCCGGGGGAGGGAATCTGCAAAATGCCACATTAGCACTCGGATCTCCCATGTGCTTCAGGAAATACATACGAAGGCTAAATAAAACAGTCAAGCAAATACATAATTGAGTTAATAGAAATGTGGCGGCCATGTAAATGTTCCAAGTAAACCACAACTCATGAAAAAACAATTAAAGTTGGTCTCTTCACCCAACATATGTTGCTCAGCTGGACATCATCTTGTACCAGCGATTAGTAAAACTAGAAGCCCATATGGCTATACACATCTCAATTTTCAGTATACACAGATTCGGTAAAGAGTCAGCTTCTCATGCAATGCAATCTTGGGTTAGATTGATCATAAAAACCTATGTTTTTAAGGCGGTAAGGCAAGGCGTGGCGACTCACTCCCTTCCAATCGCCTAGGCATGCATAAGGCGAGGTGAGACGACGCCATACCTATTCAAGAAATAGTCTACATGCACCCTGGAGGAAAGAAAAGAAGAGAAAGCTGGAAGAAGAAAGCCCAGCCCACAACCAGCCCAATAAGCCTTCACCAGAACACCCAAGCCATGCAGCCTCCAGGCAAGGCGACGAGGACGCTCAGAAATTTAGAGCGCTTTGACGCCAAAGGGACTAGGCGTCGCCTGAAAATATAGATAACAACCCAAAGCACAGTAATTGCTGAGCATCAAGCTTCCACCTGTACAGAATACTGTACATAACATACATGCTTTTCCTTCTCAGTCACCACCCTGAAAGGTGACCAGACCAATTGACCACTGCAATAAGCATAACAACAGAGAATCTACAGAGAAAACCATCCCCACCGAGTCCAATGTGGTATGCCTTATTGCCATCCGATATGAATTTGTGCTTGAGGATGACAGCGAAAACCACAAAGCAGGCAGATGGGGCAAGGGATAAGAGCTTCTGTGCCATGTTGGCACCTTGGCATGCTTAGCTTGCCTCAATCCCATATGTCGAGTTACAACGAAGGAAAAATTGGAGTGGTGGTGTCTTGACCGCAGTATTCCGGGCCTAGAAGAAGATGAAACCTAATCTGACTGCATTT
The DNA here is from genome assembly GCA_012490785.1 of Eragrostis nindensis. Lineage (NCBI taxonomy): Eukaryota > Viridiplantae > Streptophyta > Magnoliopsida > Poales > Poaceae > Eragrostis > Eragrostis nindensis. The sequence goes on from JAAXCT010000872.1 coordinate 169,409, forward strand.
ATGTAGCATGTCAACATGATCAAGGGGCAAGAAAGCAACTAATGGGCATAAAACGGTAAAATAGCATAAAGGATGCGGAAAACCATTGCAGGCAATGGTGTTACAGCATCCTCAAGCAATAGGGAGTATCTTTGTGAGATGGCAGCATGAGAGGGCAGTCCGATTCTCAAGCCAACCTGGGCCATACATATTTTATTAGTTAAATGACCATACTTGGGGCAGGCAGGGCTATCAACTCCTATTCCCTAGCCAATCTGAGCCCTGGAAAACCTGGCCCACCAAGCTGGGCTTGTCACAAATAGGCATACCCACTCTAGTCATATGATGGTGATTTGACAGTTTCAGTCTCCAAAACAAATATTGAAATACTGGTGATATTCTTTACTCAATAACTAATATATATGTAAAAATAATAAATTCCAATATATTGTAAGACTCTATATAGACAAAACTGCTTAATTGCCAATATCAGCTTCCTTATGCATTATCTAAATATTTACAACAAAACTGTCGGTCAAAATTATATTGTAGCTTCTTGACCTTGTGAGTTTTGGTTTATCTGGTATTAATCTGGTCCTGATCTTCAAAAATCAGTATTAACAAGCTGATTATCGCAAACGGAAGTTATTAAAATAGTATTTCCTTCGTTTCATAATACTTGTGATTCTAGCCTTCAAGATTCTTGCCAAAATACTTGTGATTCTCACTTTTTGATGCACTTTCCTCACTTCCCAATACATCTCTATCTATAATCTCTCCTAATTTTCTGTGCATTGTATCTTTTCCACTTCTCCTTGTTTCCAGTGCCCAGAGCTATAATCACAAGTATTGTGAAACAGAGGGAGGGCACTGTATAAATTGCTTCATGCAAACATATCAGATATCTGAACTCTCTAAAGAGACAAATGAAAAGGAAAACCTTAATAAAGGTTACATCACCACAAAGACTAACAAGAAAGGAGTTTGGCATCAATAGATTCAAGTAAAGGAATACATAATATAATAGTATTAAATGAATTCAGTCAAAGAAAATAAGCATTAAGGGCAACACAAGAAAGTAAATCGAAAGCTAAGGATCAGATTTTTCAAGTTGCTTAACACAGTTACATAAAGAAACCAACAATATGAATCAGAAAAAAAAAAAATCACCTTTCAAGCTTGTACTCAGAATTCGAGGAAATCTTAAAGCTCAAGAAGATGCCTCTTTTTCTGTCATCAAGCTTGTAATTACCATCACTGGTTTTTGAAGGCTCAATATCGACTACAGTTTGTTCATAAGCAAAACCTAAATACAAAAACTGTCAGAATGAAATGCTAGGTGATTAATATAGAAGCTATAATCCATCGAATCAAAGCTATAGCACAGCCTCATCATTAAAGAATAAGCCTAACATGGTTTAATGATGAAGATGGATGCATTTACAAAGACCCATCCAAAAACAGATATAAAACATACCGTTGGAGAAGACAAACTGAACATAAACCTGGACAAGTGAAATACACTAAAAATTGCATGTTTAGTACCCAAGCATAGCCCACCACTTTTTTTATAAACAGAGAAGCATCTTATGGTTCAATTACGAGTCCCCAATACTAATATCGGCGGTATCAAATGAAGATTACTCAATTACCTGAAGCATAAATATCCTCATCTTCAACATCAAGCTCTTCAAGAGCACCAATCCCAAAGCCAGGTGCATAATGTCCTGCTGATGATTGAACCAATAGCTAAGTTCCAAATACCAAACTTGAGGCTATTCATTGAGAAAACATTAAGGTAACATTAACATAACAGAATAAGTTGGGAAAACAATCATGATTATATCTTACAGTTAGAAATCAGAAGATTGCCCCTGGCTGAAACATCATTTCTTTTGTGGTCCCTTTCTCTTGACTTCTGAAACCTTTTCCTATCTATAAAAGGAATCAGGTGTGACCAGGCACTAATGAATGAAAGAATGCTGCTAAAAGCATCTTGTACAAACACTATACCTCTAAACTCAGGAGCATGCTTGAATGGATCATAACCTAATCCATGCAAATCCTGCTTCGGATGAAGCACGTGGACCTAAACATTTATCAAGTATAGAACAGGTCAGGAGATCTTCATACATGTTCATCGTACCATGCAACAAACATGAATACAAAATAATCTGCATAGGTTTAAACAATATATATCATGTTACTTCAAAAGTTAAGGTAATGATCATAGCCATTGATCTTCCTTTTAAAGAAGGAAATGTGGGAAAGAGAAGCACAACTTTATGAAACAATATTATGAAATTACTTTAATAACAAACTAATGACAAAACTTTCATGTGGCCAATCTAACAAAAATCTTTCATCCTTGATGGTCAAATTCAAAGAAGTACCGCACTGCAGTACAAATATAGCATAAAACAGAAGAGCGGATTATGAAGGGGCAAAACACACTAGGACGAGCTTTCATGTGACCAATAAAAATCTGACATCCCTTGAAGGTTAAATTTACAAAAGGTTTGTGTACATTACAGACCAAGACAGCTAAAGTAGTGCAGTAGCCACAAAAAGAAGAAAAGAGCTAAACAAGAATGCACCCATGCAATGAAGCAAAAAGCAACCATTCTACTTACAGGGGTGCTTCCAGATGCACGCATTTCCTCAAATGATCCCACAACAGATTGATCTAAGCTAGGCTTGTCGGAATCAATTTGATCTTGATCCTCATCATTCTTGACGCCAGAGAGTGCAAGAAATGCTTTTCTAGCATTCCTACGTGATTCTGTATCCAGCGATACACTGTGCTTTAGATAAGAAGGAACTAGTAGCTACAAATAATTTAGTGAAAAAAAAAGGTCATCATACGAAAAGCACGGTGAACTTTTGAGAAGAATGTTTCAAGATAAAGATAATCAAAGCTCAGGAAAAAAAGTTATGGCATATGTGGCAGCACCATTCATGGGTTCTCACAAAAATGAGGGCCCACATTTGGTGGGAATAGAAAACATTTGCCAAACAAACAAATAAATAGTCTGAAAAACAACATATAGGATTAGGTAGAACAAGTTTCCATACCATATAAGGAATCAGCATGTGAATCTTTGATGGAGCGTCCTTGGCGCCAACCCATTTTCATTAGCAATTTTACACCTATTAAAACATGGTAATGATTTAAGTTCATTAGCAAGAGCCTATATCGATTCCGATGTTGCTGATAAAAGAACAGAACAGAAAATACCAATTGAATTTGTCGTGGGGATGACCAATTCATCAGGTATAGGACCAGGTATAGCAGAAGGTCTGCAAAGAGATGAAAAGATAGAAGACATATATCAGTAAGGTGTAGACCAATTTGGATGCATTCATACACTTGGTGGCACTAGAGAATAAGTGCGTAGACATAAGTATATGCACACAGGATACAAAAAAAAAAGGGAAAGTAACAAGCGCATGCAATGTGCACATAGACGATACAAAAATTAAAAAGTAACAAGCGCATATGACAATTAAAGTTGGGGAAAACCACAAGGACGCCCTTAAGTAACTATATTGGGGTGTTGTTGCCCGCAAATTTCTTGTACAAAGTACGCGCATAAAGCAAGCTAAAGATGGATACACAGACATACATAAAGGTGACAGAAGTTTCTACCATCTTATTTTTATATTTTCTTTTCTTCTCGAGGATGCTGTTGTTCCTAGTAGAATAGGTCTAGATAAAATGCTTATCATGTGGAAAGAAAGAGATAAGCTCATTTTATACAGCAAAAGTGATGAAAAGATGGTAACCTCTCTTTTTGTTCCTTAGATGCTTGTTTTCGGGCATATTCTGCAGCTGTAAATCCAAAAGTATCATACTGCTGAGATGTCTCCAAAGCATTACCACCCATATCCTGCAATTAGCACCCATGGTCTCAATATCTCCTCAAACTAGTCATATATATCTAACCTCAAACTTGTCAATATCTCCTCAAACTTCAAGCATTCGCAAAATAGACGCACTGCAAGGAGTAAAGAGTAAACTATCCGTACCAAATGCCACAGGCAGACATACTATATGCAAAATCTTGTAGTGAGCCCAACGTGACACTTAGTCAAAACTATTGGTATCCTAGCCTTACTGATAGCCCACTTATCGACAACCCTGGAGAACAATGAAACAGGTATCTCTGCTTGGCTTCTTACAACTGTAACATGCATACTTAACTAATAGAGAATCAGTCAAATCACGTCACTGCATGTCCATGTCCAGTGGCAGGGTCTAGTTCTAGGTGCCTATGTGCATGTTTGATTTCTTTGGCCAATTTTGCACACCCTTTGCTATGCAAGGCAACCCCTATCAGTGGAGGAATGGCAACATCGAAAGGGAGATTGTTGCCTCTCGATTTTTTTTTTTGGGGGGGTGGGACCCATGATAATGAATTAATGATACAGGAGTAAAACAGAAAATTGAATGATCGAAATCTAAACATATGCGCAATATCAAAATTTCCCATGTCAAGACATTCAAAGCCGAGTCAAGTAACATCTCTGACTAAAAGGCATTATTCACTTATCATAAGGGGCAAACGGGAAATAGAAGTGACATTCTTTGCCAATCAGAACAATCTCAAAAATATAGTTATCACTACAATAATGTGAGAGAGGATAGCCGTCAAACATTATTAAAAAAAGATAAAAGAACGTCATGGACCTTTATATCCTCCTCATCAAGGAAACTATATATGCTTTGCTTTTGCGGCTCGGCTCTATTTTTTCGTGACGATGTAAATGTCTGTGGAGTCCACCCTGAAGAAAAATTATACTATTCTTATGACAAACATGCAAGTATTGTTACAAGTTACAACAATTACAAGTTTAACGCAACAAACCTTCTTTGAGCCAACAGTATTGTAAAAGCCGGCAGAGAAGCCTCCAGTAAATGCGCCATGAAATCTTCTTCTTCCTTCCTCATCCCTCACCTAGATTCCAATTAGCATTTCATTAGTTAAGAGAAAATGGCATTGTTACTAATCACATGCTAACTAACATCATGTGGAGTTTACATGACTCCAGCTACCATTTCGTTTTAATTTAAAAAAAAAAGCTATTACTTAATGATGCAGATCACATGAGGACATCACGAGGAGTCTGTATCCACAATTTCAACAAGTAAGAAGGGAACTAAACCACAATTTCTACGAGTATCGTGTTCCCTTTCAACCCAACGGGACAAAAGGAAATCACAGGTCTCTGAAGCTTAAGCGCCACATGGAGGACACCATATCCCTCATCGCCACGACAGATACATATGCAGAGAGTTAGAAGGAGAACGATTGAGACCTCCTGCTTCCAGGCGGGAAGGGCGCGGAGCTGCCCGGCCTCGGCGATGGCCCGGCGCTTGCGGGCAGAGGTGTCCTCCTCCCGCTCGATGGGCGTCCCGTAGACCACGAAATCTTCTTCGTCGCTGTCAGCCCCCATGGCGGCGGGAACGGCGGGGAGGCCTCGGATGTTGAAGACCTAGCTCGACGGCGGTCGCGGCGGCGGACAAGAACGTTCAGCGAGCGAAGAGGGGACGAGGAAGTCAGATTTAGGGAGTTTGGGCTTTCCCGACGTTTCGTAGCTGGCGGGCCTAATAGCGTGAGGCCCAGAGAAAAATTGGAATTAGGGGCCCTTCTGCTTTGGGCTGCTTGCAGAATTGGGCTTTCCGGACTGTCCCAAGAGGAAAGAGAATTGGAACCCAGCCCAATGGACGGGAAGGCCCATGTGGATAAGAATGGCACCTGTTACCGACTACCTCGAGCATGGCAGGGAGGGAGACTTTCTATACAGCAATCTAATGCTACAGTTCCAAAAAAAAAAAAGCAATCTAGTTCTACATGGCAAACTCAGATTCGGCTTACTCGGTTAGTACAAGGTTTGAAGAAATAAGAATAATGTTACTGAAATGTTAACTCCGGTTACAGAAAAGTTGAACCATGCTTACGACTCAGGTTTAAAATTGAATTATGACTCAATAATTTTATAATACATTCAACATGTTATGTCAAAAATGTTGAAACAATTTATAAAAAAAATGTTGAAACATCCTATCATAGAAGTTGAAACCATATAAAAAATTGAAATTTATATTTGAATTATTAGATTTAATTTTTTTAAAATATGTATATATTTTAGAACTGATCCAACCGTTTATATCTAAAAGTATTAAAACAGTTGATGCAAAATGTTGAAACAAGTCATAAAAAATGTTGAACGTAATATTTATATATTGAATTTAAAATATGTTTAGATCTCATTTTGTAGCATTAATTCTCAGTAACATCACGGTTCAAACGGATTTGAAATCGAGTTAGCGGTTGGGAGAAAATATATTTAATTTCAAAATCTAACCCACCATCCACATTGACCAATCAAAAAGTGGCACGTCTGGTGTTAGTTTGCTTCATAGCACCTGAGATTCCTGCGGTAGGGAGCCGGTACCAGGTGTGTTTCAGTCAATTAGCACTCGCTTTAAGATTGGTGCAAGGCATGCATAGATGGCTGAGATCCAGGCAGATGGGAGGAGAAGAGAGAGGTGGAGGCTGACATGTGGCACTCTTTTATTAGTGAAGCATGGGAAGGTTTGAATTCCAACTTAAAACATACTTATTTTCTAAACCAAGCGACAATTTTTAAATCTCTTTGAGCTATGATAATGTTTAGAATTAATGCAAAAAAGATCTTATATGAATATATATTATTAACTTTATAATTTCAACATTAAAAGCACTAGTTCGACAATTTCAATGAACACTTTCAACATTTCATAACAAATGTTGAACTAGTTTAACTAAATTCTTTCGCAAATAAAAAAAGTTTAACTAATTTTTTTGCAATTAGTTTACTAAATTGTTGAATTATATTTTTTAAATTACTGAATAAAGGCTTCAAAAATGTTAAATATAAATAAAAGTGCTAAGCATTTCCAATATTTTGAATATATTATTAATATTTTTTAATGCAAAAATGTTAAACTGTTTATTTACATTGTTGAACTACCTTTACCTTTCATAAAATGGTGAACCAAGTTACATGAAATGCTGAATACTATAAAAAAATAATAAAACCTAACCAATGTCCACTGTTGTAATTTTTAGCTATGAACTGCAAGGAGCAACACGATTAAATAGGATGGTTTGTTCTTGGGCTCGTTCGAGGGCCGAGTGTTCTAATGATGCGGGGAACCTAAGAGCCATCTAGGCCCTCCCGTGTAAGGTTGTACTTCCTATATATAATTTGGAATTCCTATCTGTACATCGTCCGATAGAAGTCAAAAGTATAGATAAATGTTTGAGATTCGTGCAAACGAGATAAGCGGTTGAGATCTGAGCGGTGGAGCAAGGGAAGGCTGAGATCTTTAAACGTGTTTTTTCTCTCAAGTCGTGAGTCCATTTTGTTCCGTTTGAATTAATGTCTTACTTAGAATTAGTTAATTCTACAAAATGAGATGCAATATAAACATTTTTTGAAGTTTTAAAAATTAATTTTTTTCATCAACATTTAGATGTATTGTTCCACAGCTATATGTACTAGGAAACTATTTACATAATTTTTCGAAAATATTGACACATGCTTTGAAAATGTTGATACATCAATTTCGAAATGTTGATCTAAATAAAAATAAAAAACATTAGTAAGGTATAACTATAAATTAATTATTGGCTTACAAACATAAAATTAAGATTAAAATCGTATCTGATTTGTATGCTGGATCTTGGGCTATTAGCGGGCTGATCGACAATTTGTTATCCATAGATCAATCTACGTATAGGAGGTCCCTTTAACATTGATGCAATGAGGTAATGGGCGGCTGAGGGAGGAGCTGGTTTTTTGAATTTTTAAAATTTAGAGGCTTTGAATGTACTGTTTCAACACTTTTCTTGTCACAACATTTTTAACATTTTTACAAAAAATGTTGACAATGCATATTAAAAATGTTGAACTAGTTACTTTAATAGAGGACGGACAAGTCACCTGTGTCAACATTTTCGAAAAACTATGTCAACTTTTTTCTAGTACATATAAAATGTTGGAATTCATCAACAAAAACTCATTGTATCTATAATTGATTACATACGCATACCAACGATATTTTTTCTCCAAAAAAAACATCTATCTACTGGGCTTCACGCTGCGCTCGTTGCTTTTATCCGTTTGTTGTACTCCAATATGATCTTCTTCAGTTTGACCACCACTTCGCTCATCGCCATCCTCTGATCAGACGAATGGCTAGAGCAGAGCAAACCCAATTCAAATATCGGTGCAAGAAATCCATCGTCCAAGATGAAAGTAGGAGTAGATGAGCATTGCAGTAGCTGGCTATCCACGACATGGTCAAGCCCAGCAGGAAACGACTGACGAACCCACTCTCTAAGGCTTAGTTCTCCCATAAACATTGCATCTGTGGGTCTCCTTCCCGTGAAAACCTCAAGAAGCATGATCCCATAGCTAAATACATCGCTCTTCCGTGATGCTTTTCCAACGGATGCGTACTCTACATATGAAAAAGAAAAAAGAAAAAATGATTAATATAAAATTAACGATGGACTAGTCAACCATAATCGATCAGTGATATAGTTTAAAACAGATCTGAGTACATACCTGGTGCCATGTAACCAGGCATGCTCGCAGAGATCATGGAATTATCATTGCCTAGCAGTAACCTTGCAATGCCAAAGTCCGCTACATGCCCCACCATGTCCTCGTCAAACAACACGTTGCTGGGCTTCAAGTCGCAGTGCAACACCAGCACATAGTGCTCATGGTGCAGATACTCCAGTGCCATCGACACATCGAGCATCACACCCAGCCTTTCGAGGAACCCCAAGTGCCTGCTTGTGCCCGTTTGAGATGAGTGCAATAGCATCTCCAAGCTACCATTGGGCATGTACGGAAGCACAAGTGCTCTGAAGTCCAAATTGTAACAAGTGTTCAGTATCCTTATCAGGTTGCGATGCCGTGCCATACGAAGCGCACGGCACTCAGTGTCGAAGCTTCGCATAGCATGCTCCTGCTGCACGTCTAGGACTTGTATAGCAACCACTAAACCACTGCTCAGTTGGCCCTTGAAAACTCTTCCAAAGCTTCCAGACCCCAGCATGTTGTCATCACTGAAATTACCGGTGGCACGAACAAGCTCATGATAAGAGACTAACTGATGATTTGCAAGATCAACTGGATCGGTAGAAGATTTTTCCACCCCTTTCTTGAGTTTTTTCCTAACTGATAGGTATAGAAAAATAGCAATAGCGCTAAAAGCAATGATGGTAGAAGGGAGTAGGAATTCTAGCATGCGTCTATTACTTGAGTGACTTTTCTCAGGACATGGTGAAAATCCCAGGCGAGGATTACCACATAGGCCAGCATTTCCCATCAAGGACTGAAACATGAGGTTTGAGAAAACACCTCCTTGTGGTACTGGCCCTTCTAGATCATTGAAGGAGAGGTTGAGGACAGTCAAGTATGTAAGATTGGCAAGGAACATGGGAATGGCGCCAGAGATATTGTTTGAGGATAGGTCTAGTGATGCTAGGCTAGTTAGTTTTTCAAGTGGATCAGGAATTGAACCTTCGAACAAGTTGTGCGACAGATTTAGGTAGGTTAACATCTTAAGTTGTCCAAATGATTCTGAGATACCTCCAGTCAAGAAGTTGGAAGAGAGGTCCATTTGATCTGCTTGTTTTAGTCCAGCAACATCGACAGGCAATGCACCAACAAATAAATTATAAGAGAGATTTAAGTTGATGAGTTGATCAAGGTGGAATAAGCTTGTTGGTATTGTTGAACCTAACCGGTTACTAGACAAGTCAATGTATTGCAGATCTCTAATGTTACCAATGCTGTCTGGTATCGAGCCAATGAATTTGTTTTCGTTGAGAAACAAGCGTTCTAGACTCTTTAGGGTACCAAGTTGTGTCGGAATATGGCCTGATACCTCATTCATGGATATATCAAGCCACACAAGATTTTCCAGCGATGTGATGGATTCAGGGATTGTCTCGGTGAGAAGGTTGTAACCAAAATCCATACATTCAAGTCCAATTAAGTTTGATATCTATAATATCTATAAAGCTCATACCGCTAAAGCTCTCACCACGTTAAGCCACGTCATCAAGAAAATTGAGTCCGTTTATCATGTTGCCTGTTTGATCCTCACTGTTGCAAGAATACTAAATTTATTCAACACCATAACAAAGGTACAATGCCCAGCACCCAAAATCCCCAACGCCATTAGTTTCCTTTTGTCTTAATTGGCTCTCTGCTAACTGAAATTTTAATTGTTGGCTCTCTCCTATAACTGAAAGTTTAATTGTCTTAATTGAATCCACCTTTCCATTGTCCTCCCGCACCTCCACTTCAGCTGCGAACCGAAGGTTGCCATTTTCTGCTTTTTCCTCTCACCGTCTGTTGGTAACTGCTCTCCACCAAGCATTCAATCCATTCAGTACTCCTGGCAATAACTTGCAGCCTACACCATGATATATAAGAAAAGCCATGGATGGCCTCCAAGGCTCCAAGCACATCATTCTAGCATATGGTGACTCATTCAGCGCCACCCTCATAGACTGATGAGGGAAAGACCTCAACTTTTGCTTTTTCTCATATTTGTTCATTCTTTAATGTTTTAAGAGGTTTGTTGTTGCCTTCTTGCAGTATGCCTACGAGTGTTTTTTATCTTATTTTGATGAACATTGCACATTTATCCTACCACTTCCAGGTTAGTCAATTATTTATTTTTTTTTACTGTTTTCAAACATTATCACGAAAAACACACACTTCTTTTTTCTAGAATTTCGTCACCTTAGGAATGCTTTGTTCTTCAAAGTTGGTCAGATCTATAATATCTATAAAGCTCATACCGCTAAAGCTCTCACCACGTTAAGCCACGTCATCAAGAAAATTGAGTCCGTTTATCATGTTGCCTGTTTGATCCTCACTGTTGCAAGAATACTAAATTTATTCAACACCATAACAAAGGTACAATGCCCAGCACCCAAAATCCCCAACGCCATTAGTTTCCTTTGTCTTAATTGGCTCTCTGCTAACTGAAATTTTAATTGTTGGCTCTCTCCTATAACTGAAAGTTTAATTGTCTTAATTGAATCCACCTTTCCATTGTCCTCCCGCACCTCCACTTCAGCTGCGAACCGAAGGTTGCCATTTTCTGCTTTTTCCTCTCACCGTCTGTTGGTAACTGCTCTCCACCAAGCATTCAATCCATTCAGTACTCCTGGCAATAACTTGCAGCCTACACCATTTTTTTTTCATAGATGGGCCACAGAGGGGCCCATCGGCGCCAGCGTCGCCGGCCGGTGGTAGCGCTAGGACCCTCTGGTTCTGTCCACCACACCCAGGTGAGGCACCCGGGTGAGTACCACGACTCGAACCCGGGTGGGCAGCCTGAGCACCAGCTCAGCTGACCAACCGTTCTAACCACACAGATCGATGATATTGCCCTTATTGGCATGGCAGGATAAATTGGTTTGATGCACTGAAGGCATTAATTGTAGCTGATTAATTTTTTATAACCCACAAGCTGGTCGTCTAAGGAAATTTGAGTATCATACATGGATGGAAAATTCGTCACTTTGTAACACATGGATATTTGTTAGGTACATTATACCATTGCAAAAGCAAGATTTGATATTACTTTCAGACATGCAGATAGTTGCAAAGTGCTCTTTCATTTCTCCTATATATTCATCTAAAGATTGTTGTAAATTCCCGCAGCAACGCGCGGGGAATGCACCTAGTGTTAGATGGTACTCCACCAGTTGATCTATTTGTTTCAATGCCAATTGAAATGAGAGCAGCGGCACTACAATCTGGGTCTTGAGAAAGAGAGGACAAAATCAAGCCTCCGCTATCAAAAAAGCACGATGTTAGAACCACACAGATCGATGATATTGCCCTTATTGGCATGGCAGGATAAATTGGTTTGATGCACTGAAGGCATTAATTGTAGCTGATTAATTTTTTATATAACCCAACAAGCTGGTCGTCTAAGGAAATTTGAGTATCATACATGGGATGGAAAATTCGTCACTTTTGTAACACAAGGATATTTGTTAGGTACATTATACCATTGCAAAAGCAAGATTTGATATTACTTTTCAGACATGCAGATAGTTGCAAAGTGCTCTTTCATTTCTCCTATATATTCATCTAAAGATTGTTGTAAATTCCCGCAGCAACGCGCGGGGAATGCACCTAGTGTTAGATGGTACTCCACCAGTTAACCTGTTCTGATTTGCAGTGAAACTAGTTAATTGTCTAGAGAGGTTTCCCACGTAGTTAGGAAGCAGGCTGCCTGTCAAAGAGTTATCATCCAAGATAAGGCGTTTGAGTTTTCTACAATTGGAAAGAGCCGACAAGAAGTCCATACCTCCTCTAAATTGTTATGCGACAGAACAAGCTTGTTTAATGCAGTGATATTCCCTAGTTGTGGCGGTACGAAGCCGAACAATTGGTTGTGTGCAAGATGCAAATACATGAGGTTCTGTAGTAGTCCAATTTCTGGTGGAATATCTCCTTGGAGGTTACCAAAAGAGAGGTCCAGTATAGTTAGGCTGGTTAGATTGCGAAGGGCGGCGGCTGGAATTGAGCCAACGAGGTCATTTCTACCGATAGAAAGTACTTGAATGAGTGGTAGCTTAGCCAACCAAGTCGGCACACCATCCGAAAAAGAATTGGTGTGCAGAAATATTTGTTTTAGATTCTTGCATGATTCAAGGCCTAGTGGAAACCGACCATCAAAATTGTTTTGGGCGAGGGAAATAAACTGCAACATGGGGAGGCTAAAGCTTTGGTTGCCGGCTGGGATTGGCCCGGTCAGGTTGCTGTTGCCTGCGAGTGCCATGACTTGGAGCCTGGACATGTTGAAAATGGCTTGTGGCACTGGGCCAGAGAGACGATTGTACTGCAGAACTAGCAGCTCAAGCATGGGCAGGGAGGCGACACCGTGTGGTATGGGACCTGAAAGACTGTTGTTCCCAAGATCGATGTGCACCAAGGAAGGCGTGTTATTGAACACATGGGGTATTTGCCCACTCAAGTAATTTCCTTCCAAGGAAATTTTCCTAAGGCTTTGCAGATGCAGCGGAGGTATCTGCCCCGAGAGCTTGTTGCCATGTAAATCGATTGTTTGGAGCCTTGTGAGGTTTCCCAGGTCAGGAAGGTCATTTGACAGGCTATTTTCACTTAAAAGGAGGTGGCAAAGCCTGCGTAGCTTCCCAAGCTCGTCTGGGATGGAGCCTGTGAGGTTGGTGTTTCTGAGGTCGAGCACGGTGAGGAAAGAGAGGTTACCGAGGTGAGGAATGATCGCTCCAGCGAGGGGCATGCCTGGGAGTGACAGTGAACTCACGCGCCGGCGCCGGCGGCTGCACGTGACACCGATCCAGTGGCAGAAAGATGTGCCGGGAGTCCAGTTGCCGGCAAGCTGGACGCGTAGGGGGTCTGAGAACTGGGCTTTGAAAGCCAGCAGCACGGCGATGTCCGTGTCGCTGCCGTTGCCGGTTGCCGGACGCGGGGAGGAAGATGGAATGGCCGATAGTAATACCAGCACGGCTACTGAAATGCGTGCGGATGTGGGTAAGTCAGCCATTTGAGCTCCGTGGTGGCTGTGCGTTCTATGATCAGTGAGACGCTGAAGTTTATATGGGGCACGGGCTGGTCTTTGCCCGACTTTCCAGTAGTAAGCAGCAGACTGTTTGTATGGACTGAACTCAATCTAAGTCCTCTTGCTGTGGCCGCACGGCACGGGAAAGGGTGAAAGAGCTATCTAACCTAAGTGACACGCTTCACGTCCTTAACTCATTTTACTCATTATTGATCAATGAGAAGAAAATCTCTGAATTAAGGATCTATATCACATGATTTCAGCAGATAAAAACTATTGACAAGCTACTCATGAAAACCCGCGCTATCCCGTCGACACACATACACACGAACAAACACCGGAAAAAAAATGTATGCCAGGTAATGTATTCATAAAACAGCCATGTAATATGCAAATTTTATTGTTAACTCTTTGTCCTGATATGTATACAATTAATGTACTCAATTGGAATGTACAAGAAAAAGATAAATAAAGAGCAAAAATAAAAAATAACATTTAGTTTACAATTAAAGTCCCCTTTGAAGGTACAAGAATTTTACAGAAAATAGCTCTATTTCACATAAAAATACAAGATTGAGAAAAAAAATCACACAATCACAAAGAGAGCTGTAGTTTATCGAGACGGTTCTTTTCCACCAGCTACTAGACTAGTAATCCACCACCCGGCCTGACAAATAGGGTTTAAGAATATAGTTCACACCCCGGGCCACTTACTTTGAGCTTAGTACAGTTATGGGGCTATTGTCTATGGGATGACTATGCCCAAAGCGAAAATATAAGTAGAGGTGACGGCTCCGCTTGTATAGTGCAACCCGAGTATAGAAAAATATACTCTCTCCGTTTTTATTTATACGATGTAGTTGACTTTCTTATTGAGCTTTGACCAACAATATATAATTATGTAATTAGTTACTTAACATGAAATCGATATTATTAGATCTATCATCAAAAGCACTTTAAAGTTAACCTATATATTTAGCTGTTTGTACAAATATTTGTAAATAAGACGAATGGTCAAAATAACGAAAAAAGTCAACTACGTCATATAAATAAAAACAGAGGGAGTACATGGGGATCCCACACTTCCCATCATTATAGTGTGGAATTCTATTTTGCAATATATACGCTTTGGTCTAGCTGGCATTTTATTATTAGATATGCCATTGTTAATTAACCATACACTTAAACCTTGCTTGAGGAAAATACAGTAATCTGGAATGCTGTAATTTATTCTTAAGGCATAAGAAACACCAACAATATGTAGTCTATGCAACCTCATGTCACGTCTGTCATTATACCATTTTTCATAGCATCCACCTTGCGTACCACAACTGCCTCTTGCAATCGTGACAGTCAGCAGCAAAGCAACTGCGGACGGTGGGTCCGTATGCAATCCTAACTGTGGACTCTTTGTTCCCTGCCTCTGCCTCCGGTTTTACACTCCCCCCCTCCACTCTTTCGCATCCTCCATCATATCTTCTGTTGCTTCCATATCTTACAAGGCTCTGCTAGGTTATCTGCCCCCATGACAAAGTGGCTGCATGATGAGACAAAGAATAACTCCAAAATTCAGCAGCAAGGACTCCTGGTGTGGAGAGGTGTGGGGGCCATGAAACGCGTGGCTGCAACAAGGGATGGATTAGTGTTTATTGATCCAGAGACGATAATTGGATATATTATGTTTTTCCCGGAAACACAAATGCAACGCGGAGACAATTTTTTCTTTTTTGACACTGGACGGCTGGATTCATGATTTGTTTTGAGATGCCTCTGCTAGGCTCAGTAGACAATGCAATATATATAAGGCTGGGATTTTTTTTGGGGGGAATAATATAAGGCTGGGATTGATGAATATTTCAGATACCTCTTGATTGAATCGTCTTTCACAGTTTCACAGCTGAGTCATGAGAGATATAGCTTGTCTTCGATGAATCTTAAATAAATTTCCACTGTATTTCACCGTGCCATACTAAAAGGGGATTGCTAAAAATTGCCCAGGCAATCCGTTGCTTTGCGCCCATATTTTCTTTCCTACATATTCTTCTCAAGTGGCATATATGAATTGGTAAGAAAATAAAATTCAGGTATTTATAAGGCCTGAAATACCTGAATTTTTTTCTCACCTTGAGTTACACCCTATATATATCAAAGTTACACTTATTGTATACCATACTTACAGTGATTATTTTGGTGTAATTCTTGAGTATGAATGGTGTAAATAAAATTCAGGCGCTAGGATCTTTTAAAATGCCTGAATTTTTGTTCTCTACCATGTGAGACTAAATCTCATCCACAAAAAATAGATCTGATGGTTGAAAATTCAGGCATTATTATCCTCTAGAATGCCTAGGCAATGTATAGACGGGCGCCAAAACCGTGGAGATAACTTTGTTTTCATGGTTCATAAGTATTAGTATTATTGACCATCGCAAAAAGTATTAAAATATTGAGAGATAAGGTGCCTCATATAGGATGAATCAAACATTTGACGCTGATGTATGGATGCGCAATTGTGGTCTCTACTTTGTAAACATTAATTTCCAAGTTATCCTACACCCTCTGTCAGAGGTAAATCCACGGAGAAATGGTACATGCCCACCTAAGCCGGGCATGTAATTAATCAAATTGACAGCGACATGTACAAGAGCCCTGCTCGTTCAAATCCCTAACAGCCAATCGTAACAGCCCGTCCACTCTCTGAAATTGCGTGCATGCGTGATGCCTCTTGTATAAATAGGGTAGAACTGGCACACCGCAATCTCATCATCCAAACCTTGCTATATAGCTCGAATCAACTGGTTACTGATAATTGTAGAAATGGCTGCGAAGTTCCCACTTGTGCTTGGTGTGGTAATGATCTGTCTCCTTCTCGTCTCCCACGATGTTGCCCTGGCAGATGGTACTCTCTCTCTCTTTCTTTCTCTCACATGTTGCGAGAATGGTAGTACAAACATAGACGATGTGGTATGAAACGATATTTCTTGGATCCATGCAGAAGCCCAGCACCCGTCGGGGTACGGTGGAGGATATGACAAACCTGATGGTGGAAGCTACGTCCCTAGTGCTCCTGCATATGGCGGTGACAGTGGCAACGTGGGCAGGGGCGGGTTAAAGCCATAAGGACGGTGGCTTCATTGGAGGAGCAGACGACTATATAATATATATACAACATATGTATATCTATGTCAAATAATACATGTCTTTGTCATCTTAGGCTCGGACAAAATATATGGTTGTTTGCTCATATATAGGAGCTAGTAAGGTCCTTATATACATCACACTGCGGAATCATAAGACCATGGCTCACGTACGGTATCTACGTTTGCATAAGATATAATGGAAACGCATTTTCCGTATTTGCGTGGATCTGTTCTATTCCTCTTTTGTCAAGATATATAATTCTGTGGTGCATACACTAGTGTAGCTGTGTAGAAGAGTATAGCGGACGCCTTGTGAAAAATTAAGCAGACATTCTTTTGGAGTACAGTAGCCAGCAGCTCATGCATGACGGTGTAGAAAAGAATGTCTGCCAGCTTAATTATTCCACGAAGAGTACAGTAGTGGATGACGGTTTACCATTAATAACTTGTATAATACTAGTTGTCATAGTAACTACTTTTTAAATTTAACGATAAAAATAAATAATATCAATACTACATAATGGTTCAAGGGTCTCAACATGCATGAAAGACCAATCGATCAAACCGACTAGCAATAGGTGTCTGCACAAAAAAAAAAAAGACTTGCAAGAGGTGTCTGCAATTAAAACAAAATCAGTTGGTTATTGAACACAAGCTGACTGCTTTCAGTTGGTGACTGCAGTAGGTGTCTTATGAAGAATTAACCAATTGCTTTCTTTGAGGAAAAAGGCAAAACAGGAAAATATGACCTTATGTGAAATAGTTGTCGGTTGCCATTCCATCCAGACTGTGCTAATCACACATGAAGCCAATGGATGAATACTTCAACCGACTGCGTGAAGCCCTCACCTGCATAGTTTTCAAAAGAATTTTAGAACAACAAATATATTACAATCATGTGATATATTGGCTAGCCGCTCTGAAGATTTTAGGAATTATGTACATTTTCTTACAGATTTTAGAATCTTCTGGTCGATTTATTAATGTAAAGATCATTTCTCTTTTACTTTTTATAATGCCCACTTGGGTACCAGGAGTCAATCAAATTATATTCATTCCGATTATAATATCAAGCTGAATTCCTTCAGTTCTACAGTTCTTGTTTTGATGTAGTCATCATGTAGATGATGTGTTTAGCCAGAGACCAGATCTCGTTAACCCACAGATCACCCAATTAGCATCACGATCCACAGTTCCGTTACTGGTACCGTAGATACAAACCGTCCACTCTGGATCGGACGAGAGATGTATGGCGCCGCAGTGCGAACACAGAAACCCACGGCGCCACGTCACAGACGATCTCAGTCCCCGCAGCCGGCAAGACGACACACCTCCAGCTGCACGCCACCCAAACTGCCCCCCACTTGCCTCGCTCTCCGGCGGTCGCCGAAGCATCCACACGCCGGCGGCCGCCGCGAATCTCCTTCCTTCCGTTCCGCCATGTACAGCTCCTACTCTGCTGCGGCCTTCGCGCTGAGGGCCTCGAAGCCGTCCCTGCACGCCCATTCCTCGTACTCCTACTCCTACCTCCCCTCGTACCACCGCCACCGCGACGACGCCGATGGCCACCACCGCCACGAGCTCGTCCCCCAGAGCCCTTACCTTGCCCCGCGCTTCCTGCTCGACGGATACCTGCTCCGGCACTCGGCTCACCTCCTGCTGCTCTCCTCGCGGCTCCGGCCCCCGCCTCCGCCGCATCCTCACCCGCCCCGATGCTGCCGCAGGCGAGCGGCCGCCCGATGCTGCGACGGAGGCGGCGGGGCACCGGTTCACGGGAACGTGTTGTGCCGGGTGGAGGCTCGCGGGTGCCGGTGCTGCGGGCGCGGCGCAGCGAGGTCGGATCTCGGAGCGGCTTGCCGGCGATTGGAGGTGCGCGGTTGCGGTTGCGGCGGCTCCGGCAGTGGGAGGTTACTTGGAGCTGGCTGCCGGCGGCGGGATGCGCCGAGGTTGGTGCGAAGAGCAGTGCAGCAGGAGGTGTGGGAATATGACGGGGAGTGGCCGCACAGAAGATGTTCGACTGAATGCCACTGTGATTGGGAGGAGGAAGAGGAGGAGTGCGTATATGGTCAATGGGATTTTGCAGGTGACCAGCGTCGACATCGTGGGAGATGGGAAGATGATGCTGATGATGATTTTGATGGCGGCGACCGCCGTTGTAGGGATTGCAGTCGGAGGAAGGGCTTGGAAAGTTATTACAATGGTGGGGATGAGTACAATGGCCGGCGTAGGGAGAGGAGGGATAATGACGAGTACCATGGCAGTTTCAGGGATTCTGACCGGAGGAGACGGCTGCAGAGGGATTACGATGATGATGAGGAGGATCTTGACTTGAGGAGGCGAAGGCAGAGTTGGGAAGGAAGGGATAGGAGGGAACATGATTTTGATGATACAGTTGACAGGAGGAGGGTTGGAACTAGAAGATATGGTGATGATGGCAGGAAGTATGACCGTAGAAGAGAAAGTAGGGATTTTGACTATGATGATGTGGTTGATGGTAGGAGAGCTGGCAGGTATGCTGAGGATGCCAGCAGATTTGATCGGAGAACAGACATTAGGGATTATGAGATTGACGATGAAGTTGATGTGAGGAGAGATGGTAGACGTCGTAGCAATGACGATCAAAGATACGTTATGGGTCGCCAGAGGAGAGAAGATGATGGTTCACTCATGCGATCGCGTCGTCGGTATGATGAAGAGTTTGATTATGACGACCAAGACATTGCTGAGCGTAGGTACTACTCTGAGGGCAGATCTCAAAAGTCTGCAAGAGCATCTCAATTGCGCGAGGATGATGAAAAGAGGGCTTCAAGTTCAAGGACCACAGTTGATGCAAGACAGGAGGACAATTCATCCTCAAGGGTGAGGTGGCGTGATGATGTAGACCGACGAACATCTGAAGTGAGAGACCAGCGATATTCAGTTGGTTGGTCAAGTGATGAGAGAGAGGCACATGATTATGATGCTAGGACAGAAACACAAGATGTCAAGGTTATAACTGAGGATGATACCAGGTTGGCTTCCAGTTCGAATAACACATCCATTTTGAAGCACTGTAGCAATGTAGATCAGAAAGCAGCAGTACGTAAGGATGAATCAAGGAAGAGCTCGCATAATGTAATGGAAATATCTGAAGTCAGTGGCAATAGCTTTGAACAGGATACGAGAGCACAGAGTTATCACCAGGAAGGTAGAAGAGATGTTGAAAATAGGTCATCTTCTCTTCAAAGTTCTGTGAAGATGGCTAGTGACAGTAGGAGACAAGTTGATCAACGCAGTGAGGTCAATCAACACTTCACCTCACTCGCTGACTCAAGGAAGGATACAGAAAAGTTCACAGATGTTACAACAGATAGTAGTCGGAATTTCATCAGTGCCTCTCACTCGCGAAGAAATTATGACGAAGTGAACCAGATAGATATTGATGACAGATCTGCTTCCGTACAGAATATAACTCATGTTACGAGGGACAAGAAGAGGATTGTAAACCAGCAGGTGATACATGAAACTGATATAGATGTGCAAAATGTCACACACGTTGATGTTTCCAAGATCCATGCTAGTGATATTTCCGTGTCTAGGAATTCACAAAATCATTCTGAAACTGGATCGGATGTGAATGTGACTTCCAATATGAATTTTATTGGCAGTGCAAGGGGCCAGGAAGAACAGGTCTATGATAATAAGATCTGTGCTAATGATAATGCAATGGTTAGGTATCCGCAAAGCCATATAGAGTCTGGTGTGTATGGTCGGGTTCATTCGAGGTCATCAACAAATATTTCTGACAATATGAAGGATATGTATGACCAAGTTGAGCTTACTATGGCACGTACTAATAATGCTGCTGTAGCAAGTACTTCAGAGAGTCATCTCCAAACAAGAACTGATGACCGGTTTTGGTCGACTTCAGCTGTAAATACAATCGGCAGTGTAAATGAACAATATGGTCTTGCTAAGATCCATGCTAGTGATGGTAGTGTTGTTATCAGTTCACAAGGTTTTGACACTAGAAATGGTAATCAAGTAGGCATGAGTGATCAGCAAAGTACTCAAGTTTCTAGTACACAAGGAACTGGCGAACAAAGAATAAAATCTTCTGAATCCTCTCAGGAGTCTGGAGAGAAGCTTGTAAGATTGGAAGATACAGAGAAATTAATGCAGCATGAGATGGATTTGATCTGGCAGCAGGCAGGCACCAGTGGAATCTCTCATGACAAAGATGTTACTAGGTTGCAGGTAGACAGTGCTGTAGATGGATCATCTATGGTCAATGCAGATATGCCACAGCAAGCAACAATAATGGGAAACAATGGGCAAGAAGTAAGGAGTGAAACCACTACAGGAAGCAGTATACCCAGTGGTTCAAGTGCCAGACAGTCTGTGAAGGAAAGCCTGTTAGAGTCAGCTGCTCGCTTACAGAAATCATCTACGTTTCATGTTGGGCAGTTTGTTGATGAGCTCCAAAAAGGAGTCTCTGATGCAGGTATATCAGGAAAGAAAAATGAGAAATCTATGGTGGAAGGTATAACAAGTTCTTCGTCAAGATCCCGAATGAAGGGACCAGCAGATGAGATGTGGGATGTCCAGAGTATGACTTCTGAGGAGACATTCAAGACGGCTGATAAGGAGGAAGGTTCCTCAGCTGAGGGAGCTACCAACTCGGCCTCTCAGACACCCAAAAATGAATCTGCTCTTGCTAAAAAGGCTCACAAGTCACTCTGGGCTTATGTTGCTGACATAATTCGTCTTGGTTGGGTTCAGCGTGGTGACTCTCATGATTCAAGTAACAGATCAGTTAAAAGAAGTTCTTCTGGTAATTCTCAGACTACGGAAGGTTGGCTTTCTAGTCAGGAACATGATAATGATGGCATAAGGAAGAAATACGGGAGTACCAAAGCAAAGGATCAACAACTGATAAAGTCACACAGTGGAGAACCAGATTCCAGAGTGGTCTCACTGCCAAAGGATGAAAACTTGCACACAGGTATCCAGGGTTTGCATAAATCAGGAGCTGGTACTGTACCTCGAGTAGGTAGATCTGAGGGAGATTTGTTGGCTGCAAGTTCTAATCTTGATCAGAATATATCAAGGGAAAAATTAAAACAATCTGTTGTGGGTGAATCACCCAATGTAAGTAGCATAGAGGAGAGTACACCAACTCTAGTGGATGTCACGATAGGACATTCACTTGACAATAAAGCTCCTACTTCATCCAGGATCACAACAAAAGGTTCGGGTGGGGTCAGTACTGGAAAAGGGATGCTGGCTGACACCTCTTCTGTGACCATCAGTTCAACAGAATCTGGTCACAATGGTGATGGATCTGATTGGATGTATGATCCTTCAGGTGCTGTAACTCCTTATCAACATCCTCAAACGCAGGCGGTGACACCACATGATAGTACCTCAGATGTAATCCTAGAATCTCCAGTGTTACCCGCTGGTGGTTCCATGAGGTTTGAAGAGAAGAATGTTGTACAAGAGGCTCCTGAAGTTATTAGAACAGAAGGGAAAGATGCTGAATTGAAGAGGAGAATGTTTCAGAGAAATAAGCAGGTATTGAAAGAGACATTTGATGAATGGGAGGAAGCATATCAGCGTGATGCTGAACTGAGAAAGGCAGACGAGTTATTCATGAGGGAAGCTTTACTTGAAGCCCAGAGGGCTGCAGATATTTGGGAGGTACCCGTTGGAGCAGTACTAGTGCAGAATGGAGAAATTGTTGCTCGTGGCTGTAATCTGTAAGTAATACTATCATTGTATATCTTACCATAATTCTTTTCTCTAAAAAGTTTGACAGTCTTATTGCTTACTGTTCTGTGCCCTCCTATGTCCAGAGTTGAAGATCTCAGGGATTCAACTGCCCATGCTGAAATCGTTTGTATAAGAGAAGCTTCTAAGAAACTCAAGACATGGCGCCTGGCGGTAGAATTTCACACCCATAGCTTTCTATTTTGATGACTTGATCCTGTAGAAGCATTTGAAAAGAAAAAGAATTTCATCCTATCAAATCATCTTCTTCCTTTTTGACATTATATCATTGTTCGTCCTTATGATTATCATCTGAAATTGGATATGGCTCTTTAGATTAATAACTGTATAATTAACAATATAAGGATGCTTACAAACTGCACTTGTTCATAGTAATTTGATTCGGATCATATTACTTTTCAAGTTCAGGAGGATTATTTATTTTTAGTTTTCTTTATTAGTTATTTTGAAATAAATATCCATCATTAAATCCAAACCATTCTGATCTCAAAAATGCACCACAATTCCTATTAGAGATGTCCTAATTAACAGTGTTGCAGGATACAACACTTTATGTGACTCTGGAACCTTGTGCCATGTGCGCGGGCGCTATTCTTCAAGCTAGAATTGACACCGTGGTATGGGGTGCCCCAAACAAGCTTCTCGGAGCCGATGGCAGCTGGGTTAGGTATGGGATATGTCAGTGAAATTGCATATCACGCCATTTTGTATTCCTGAACCTTTCTTTCTTTGGAGTTTTCATACATGAAGCTTAGAGGGCTTTCGATTTTTGGGAGGCAGTTGAAGCAATGCTAGTACCATTGTGTCACATATAAGGCCTAGGCAATTTAGCGTTTATGGAATGGATAAATTATCAGAATAGTAAAAATTTTGTTACTTTCTAGAAAACAGCAAGAACAATGTCATGGGATAAGAACATCAATATATAGGGTTGTAAACTGCAAATAGGGGAAACTTGTACTTGAAAGTTGATTGCTTGGAGGCTTTGGATTGAACTTTGAGTCACAATACTAAGGAAGCAATCAGTTTTTCTGGTGAGGGATGCTGCCGAGTGCCACCTGCATGCAAGGGTACTCCGGAGTGCCACATGCGTTACCTATATTATTAGTGGTGCATCCGTGCATGTATCCTACACCTCATATCTACATAACTACATAAGACCATGCAAATCTTATCTGGGGACTGGGGTGAGTACAATCAATCATGCACAAGGTTCACGGTAGATGTCGTTGTGAGAATTGGTTCCGTAGATTGGTCCCTGCAGCAACCAGATTTAGGGCCCTGGTTGTTGGCATAACTGCTATTTCACTGTATATGCTAGATTAAACATATGCTACACAAAATGTTAACTTTTATGTACTTGGAACTTACTAAATGACTTGTTTAAAAAAACTGTAGCATGTGAAAGTCAGTTATAAAGAGTTAAGCACTGAAGCTTTCCTAATGCTGTTTGACAACCCCTTGGATAGATCATTAATAATGGCGATCGGGTAAAACTTGCTTTCCAATTAACGGGTGCCATAATTTTCCAATTAAGTAGAGACACAAGGATTTATCAATACAACATGTTTATACATGATGAATTATCTGCAAGTGGACTTACTTGAATAAGTACATTAGTACCTTAGGGCTTTCATCTTACCATATGTTTTTTGTTGACTCTACATGCTTAATTTATCACAGTTTGATTTGTAAACTGAAAGCTACATGTACGCTTGCTTTATAGGCTTTTCCCTGGCGATGGACAGACAAGCACATTGGATTCAGCAAACCAGAGCCAGACCACCGGGCCTATCCACCCTTTCCATCCAAAGATAAGCATAAGGCGCGGTGTTCTCTCATCAGAGTGCTCAGAAATCATGCAGCAGTTCTTCCAGTTGAGGAGGAAGAAGAAGCAGAAGCCACAGTCGCCACCTCGTGCACACCACCAAGGGCACCACCACCCTATCAAGTTCTTTGGCAAGATGCACAACATGTTTGGCACGATCTTCTGTTTGTAGTAGTTTTACCCTCAATTTTTTCTTACCCCGCTGCAAATTGACATATCACCCTCTGCTTTCCTATCGTGGAAGCCTAAATAATGTAATATTTTGTGCATTAATGAGTTTTTTACCGAGAGCTGGATGGTACCAGTTTGTATTGCGAGGGGAACCAGCGTCAGCCGTGGTATCTTAAGAGTATTTGTTAATCATCAGGGTTGTAGCTATTCACCTGATAATTGTCAGAACTGGTTCTGTAAAGAGGTTCATTACTCAGCATCCCTCAACAGATGCAGCAGCAACTCATGCTCAAGACTCATTCTGTTCAAGCAACCGAATAAGGTTTGCGCTGAAGTCATTCGGAACATAGTATCCGTAAGGACCCTTGTATGATCTACGCTTCCCCTTCTCCATTCAACCATCCACACACCTTATTAGCGTCATCATATCGTTGTCCGCAAATACTTTTAACAACCAATTATACCAGCTTGTGCGGCAGGACCACCAACGATCGCGCAGCTAGGTGGGAGGAGGCGATGCGCGCGGCGTCGCTCGGTGCCGTGCCCGTCGCGGGCGCCGCCGTCGAAGCTGCTGAGGTTCTCCAAGATGTAACTGCCCAGTGGCCCGGCTGCAGCCGTGGCTGGGGATCAGCGTGATCGAGTTGAGGGAGAAGGCGGCCCAGTCCCGTCGTCCCGGGCGCCGATCGACGCCACAGACACCGGTATCCCCGTCGACGACGACTCCGCCTATATAGGCTACCAATGCCACCGACCAAGTGAAGGAGCAGCAGCTGCTGGTGCCGTGCTCTCCGAAGAGCACCCTCGGCGTCGGCGAGGTGGTCGAAGCTGCAGCATCGTGCACGGCCTTACGTCGTCCTAGAAAGTTTGGTACCTGTGTCTCGTATCGTGTCAACGCTCGCCGAACGTGCTTGCGGAGATTGGCGAGCTTGTGTTTCAGCGTCGATTGACTAGGTGTAGAAGAGTGGAAAACACGCACACAAAATTTGGGACTCAAAGTCGTTAACGATGCATGGTGAATGAGGACAAAATATTGCTCATTGTCTTTTCTCTTCCACCATGATTTGTTATTTTTCTCTCTTTTAATAAAAATAAGTTTGGATCTCAAAATTTTGTGTGCATGTTTCTCACTGTGTCTTCTACACCTATGCCAAGTTTCATAATTGTTGAAAACTTATAAATTGTTTTTTTGATAGCGATTTAAACCAAATGTAAGGTTTGCGCAGAATATTTTCTCCCATCTTAATTATTTGCTCATTTCACCTCCATCCCCACGAAAATAACTAGAAAATGGAAAGGGTGCTAAACTTCGCCAATAACAGGTGTCCTCCTTCTTAATGAGTGATAGAGCCGATTTTTTTTTACATGTGAATGGCACTATTTTTTTTGCTTTTTTTTTTCCACACACAAAGGCTGTCGTTTTTCTTTTCTGCCATCGATTAAATTCAAGTGCCTTAATATTTTAGTTTTGAATATCCAATATACACATGTCCTCCCTGAGCGGTAGAGAAGAGTGATGACGACATAACCGTCTTAGATACAACCATATTAATGGCTTTTGAACAAAAGGTGAGTCAATTCTATATCATAATTGTGTCTACTACATTTGATGAATTGATGCTGCACAATGATGTGTGTTTGATATCATTTTCAGAATTGCTTAAATGGATCAAGAAAAGTGCCGGACGCAGTTGGAAAGTGTGGAGGACCAAAGAAGTTGATTGGGGACCAATTCCATGTATCCCAACGTTCTCCATCAGAGCATCACGTCAGGTTTAGCCCAAGGAAAGAAAGAGATCAAATCCAACACGATTTGGAAGTTAGATTCGATTCGGACTGCAGAAAAGCACCAACTTGTGACGGCTGCCACGACTTCATACGGACTCTGATTTGGGTGATCTTGGACTTCATGGAAAGTTTATGAAATCTTCTTTCCAACGGATCTGGTTCGCATATCCATATCCATCCAGAATCGCCCGCAATTGCCGATTTAGTACAGAGACCTTTCTCTGTCCAGATTTTGGTCCGATGGGCCGAGTATCAAGTTGAGCCCAATAGGGGCGCGTCCTAGGGTTGGAGCACGACCCCAGCACCCCTGTGGTCGTCCTCCCATGTCCTTATACCCTTAGCCGTCCCAAGAGCAGTTTGGGTTTTGTTTGATTGTAAGTTTAGTCATTGCTACTTTCTGGTAGACGCGTGTGTCGACTAGACCATCCGTTCTACTTGATTCGGAACCCCACCTTGGTGATTGGAGTTACTTGTTTATCTTGTTCTTGCTGGTTCTTCGATTGCTTGCAGGAATTACCCTTATGGTTTGGTTGATCGTGCTCCACAAGATCAAAAACAACCGTTGGAGTTGGTGTATCGGTCGCTAAGGCGCATCCTTGCTGGTTGCAGTCAGGCCGTGAATGTCTCTCCAATCTAAATCAAAGTTATCCCCCATCTCTCATCGAAAGATCAGCGTCAAACCCACTCACGTCCTCATCAAAGAGGCAACATGCCATACCAGTCAAAATATCACCCAATACCGGCCAATAATGTCCATTCAAGCCGTTTCCTGCAATTGAATATTCCAACACACTTCTTCCCTGATACTAGCTGCTTGGGTCAATCTGCTCCGCCAGGCCTTTGCGACCACGGCGAACCCACAACGACGCTGGCGTCCTCGACCTAGGGGCAGCGGCTAAACTTGACTTGAACCCTAACACAGGCCATCGTCAACGATGAAGAACCTTGCATTCTCACATAGGTTATGTGGCCATGCAATAGCACTAGAAATCATGGAACATAATTACTTCATGAACATAGGGGCAGATGCCCATTGCATATGTAGCGAATACACAAACCACGAGGGGGGGGGGGGGGGGGGGGGGGGGGGGGGGGGGGGGGGGGGCATCTGCACCTTTGTCGCAAAATCAGGGTTAATCTTCAAAAGCTCAAATCTGGCATGAGTTCTGTTTCTATCAAAGACGAGTACAATACCATGCTAGGTAGCAGTCTTGAGTCAACATTCTTTATGGAATTGACCAAGAATAAGTTATCACGGCAGATACCAGCAAATATCTGACTACAGCACTTCCAAACAGCTTGCATTGAGACTTAAAAAAAAAGAGCAATATTTGGGTAGAACATACGACTATATGACTCCAGGTAAATTGGCATGCATTTCTTGTCAAATTTCTTGAAATGTCGGTGCTAATAATAACATGAGTATACAATGCTAATAGCTACATACTACCATGTCATCTTGTTTAGGTTACAAGATGCTCCTTACATAATGGTGCCTCAAGCCATGCTTTATCATACTCAATTGGCACTTTACACCAGGGGCAACATCGAGTCTAATGTCTAAAACTATAAAATCACACTTCTCAAGCTTTTCATTGGAAGAGGGTGTTGGATCCCTCCTTCCCCAACCACATGGTCATTGTTAGAAAGGTGTCGTCCTGATGGCACCAATTGAATCGAAGCGCTTTGGGACCTAGGTCTCATGGGCGAGCGATATCAGCGGCATGAACAAGATGGAGGAGCTGCGCAAGGTCCTATACATAGATCTCTAGTGTACATTCAAGGAGGCAGAACATAGGGCATCCACGGCCAACATCGTGAATGAGTTGATGGGCCATATGTAGGCGGGGCTCATTCCACAAGCTAAAGCAGGAAAATAGGGCTCCAATTGCTTAGCCAATTGCCAAACCATTATTAGGAAACTGTTATATAGAGCCAGAAATAATGACGGAGCCAAAGCTCTGTACTAGGGGAAAGGGCTCTTCTTCTCTCGTTCCTTGATGCTTGTTGGTCGTTTGTACGCACCCACTTATATACCGCAAGAGGACGGTGTACAGTTGTAGCACTTTTTCCCTCAGAGTATTCCAAGGTTTAATATCGAACCACAGAGAACAAGCGGGACTTAAACTATTATTTAAACTACTAAATTAATATGGCAAAGGTGTGTGTGGAAAGGGTGGTTAACAGCTAGAGATGAAAGGGCCTGCGGTTGTATCAAGGTTATGAAAAGGATTCTCTCCTATGGTTTGGGGTACTGGCATGCAACTCAGGTCATGGTTCAATTGATAGGTTTAGTATTCTACAAGACATGGTGGTTTCGTTCGCCCCGATCCTGTCACGACAAGGTACTAATAGCTCCCCACTGGTTTCTTGCACTATGTAATAAACACGTATTGATCGGATACGAGTTCAAAGCATCACACAGACCAAACACATCAAAAGAGTATTGTAAGCGTGAGAGTTACATAACCAGATTTCCCTCGCCACGGAGAGAATATGAGATCTACTCACGCATCATACTGCAACACATGAACATGGGTACAGTAGGATGCAGGATTTTGGCGTGGTCCCACAGGTGCCGATCGGCACGGCGGTGTGCCGGTCGGCACAGTCTTCCTTTTTGGTGGTGATGATCGGTGATCGCCGTCTTCGCCGCCACAACCTTCAACCTAGGTCAAAACCTCTGTATGTCTGCCTTCTCTACTTCGCGACCAAGATCTCCTCTTTATAGTCTCTTTCGGTTGTGGGCTGGATTTCACCGACTCCGACTCTGATATTTCTTCTGGGCTTCATATTCTCCGAGTGGGCTTTAAGTTTGGGGCCCGACCTCCATGGTGCCGGTCGGCACACGGGCCGTGCCGACCGGCACGGACTCCAATTTCCTTGCTCTTCGGGCCTCCGGCTGCTCTTTACTCGTAGTCTCCTTATCTTCTCTTGTTTCCTGCAAATACTTCCGAATACACAGAAACTACGCATATATATGATAATGAAGGTTAATTATTAGCAATTATGACATAATAAAGTATTAAAAACACCATATTTGTCATATAAAATGTGCACCTAGAAAGCACCAACAGCTCCCCCACACTCAAATCATTGCTAGTCCTCGAGCAACACGAATCAAGAAAATCATCACCGTGCTTTCGTCATGTCAAGAAGCAAAAACTCTCACAAGTCTTCAACTTAGCCATTGTCAATCATCTCGTCGAATTAGTATCCCTCCACAAGACTTTCTCTCGATTTTTGAAAACAATTTCACCTCAATACTTGAGTCGACCAAATCAATCACAAGGCTTATCAAACGGATATTTTTGTCTCCCTTCATGTCAAGTAAGAAGAATGCAAAAGCTTCAGACTTCACTCAATCGCTCAAATGTATTTCCTTCCCTCTCCTATTCTACAATATAAGGCTCTTTTGTGGATCTCGGAAAGTAATATAACCAAGAATCGAAAGAAAAACTAAGTCAACAATTCGCTCAATCATGCCTTCTAAAAGGGAGTTTTCATCATAGGAATTCAGAGTATAAGCACAAGGATCAAGGGAAAAGGAAACAATCGAGAATGAATGAAATAGAATTAAGAAGGGATCAAGCCTGAAGCATATACAGATCTTTTTAGAATTTTAACTCTTTCTGCAGTCTGCTTCCTTTGATATTCATTATTCTCTTTCTTTTTGACCATTTTCCTTTATTTTTCCTTTTGTGCCGATCGGCACAGGCCTGTGCCGGTCGGCACCTGACCAATTTAATTCTTTTCCTTCTTTCCTTCTTTTATTTCCTTGCAGACTGCACATTTGCTTATTTGCTTGTAGGTTGTATCAAGGAGGAGGGAGAAACGATGAAATATCGGTTTTTGGGTAGAAAGAATTTGATGATAGATGGCTAGCAAACTGAGATGAACAAATGAAACTTCTCCCTTCTAGCTTAGTCGTAATCAAGAGCAAAGAGTTGACAAAGACGTCTTCCTATCAAAAGGTTTATGTGTAAGCTTCTCTCATCTCATTTGGCTTAGTGTAATAGGCATAATATCAAATCCTCAGCCAAACGCTTCAACTTATGATGATAGAAGGGGTTTTCGAAAAGTGGATATATAAAGCCAAGCGATTATTCAATGAACTCAAGTAGATTGGCAAAACGATCGTCAAAAACAAAATCAAGAATATGGGGGTAACACATCGATTCTACAACTAACACTAGCTTTATTCAAGACATTGCAATAATTCTTGACCTCGAAGCTTAACTAAGCACACCATCTCAAACCTCTCTAAGAAAACTCTCACACTTTCACACACTAACTCAAACCATACTAAATCGAAGTAAACGACCTTAAGAAGTGTAAGGGCGAATCCCCCACACTCAAACCTTGCAATGTCCCTATTGCAAAAGAAAAACGACTAGACCAACCTAATCTGAAATGCCATGCCTCCTCAACATGCTAAAGATGCTTCGAATGTTCCTCATGAGAAAAGAGTAATCCGCCGCGGCCATGCTCTCTATGTCATCAATCCTTATATCAATGTCCCGATGGTGCCTATAGCATCTCTCCATATCATAATAGAGACGTTCGATGTTTCTTCTGCAGATTGGGCAGCAGTTGGCAGGACGATCATGACGTTCATCTCTCAGGGGCGAGTTTCTGTCAAAACCCCGAGGTGCCGGTCGGCACGGCACCCGTGCCGATCGGCACGGGGCGCCGTTCACCTGATAACGCGGCCCTGAACTGCCTTGAGCTCCTGCAAGGCCCCCTGTAGCTCCTTCTGCACTGGGTGGTTCGGCATCAGTGGGTTCTAGCTCGTCTTCCATCGCTTCCTCCTTGGGATCTTCTTCCGGATCCTCCTCGGGATCTTCTTCCGGATCCTCTTCAGGATCTTCTTCATCCTTTGCAACAAGATTAGCTAATGGGTGTTCATGCACAGGAGATGTCTCTATATAGCTCACTGATTCCGAGGTATATCTTGCTCTTGGCTTTGAAGAAAGACGAGCGGAACGCCGAACTTCCTCTACTTCTTTTGATCGCTTAGGGTCTGGCTCATCATCAGAGGAATCATCAGATATTTCAACGAAATTCACAACCTTGACGTCGTGCCGATCGGCACAAGGACCGTGCCGGTCGGCACGCCTACCGTTCCTTGCAAAATACGCTTCTAGATCTGCCAGGTTGCGTGCTCTCCTCTTTGCAGCATTGTCCCTGTCAATACGCCTCTGAATTTCATCATTGATCTCTTTAGGGGTCATGCGCCCTTTAGCAATGGGAAAGCCATCATCAAAGACGAAAGTCGCAGGGATGCATTCAGGATCTGCTAGATAATTCTCAATCTGCCTCTGATGGTCTTTCATACAGTAAAAACACTTACATCCAAAACCTCTGGTGTTCTTGTGCAGAGTCTTCTCTTGGAGGTCTTCCCAGTCGGTCAGGACGCGTGGTAGTATACTGTGTCGATCGGCACCTTGCGTGTGCCGGTCGGCACCTCTATCAGGATTCCTTCCATCGTTTAGCCTAGACCTATGGATGGTCAGAAAGCAGTCTTTGTCTAACTCTTCCTTCTCGCTATCAGTAAGGATCAATTCAAAGGTGATAAGATCATCATATGTCAAAGGACGTTCCATAGCGAGAAGTCGATCCATTGTATACCTATCGGAGACCGGTGTGCTATCATCAACCTTGGATTTACCTTTGCGTACTAGCACTTCTCTAACCTTCTTCCGAAGGGCTTCATCCATCTCCTTCTTCTCTCTATTGAACGCGTCCGCTTCACTCTTCATCATCCATCGTTGCTTCAGGTGCGACCAGACGATTGGATCGTCCTCGGTGGGGTTGAGGCTCCTGTTGCTCTCCCATGGCAGAGTTGGGCTCATTGGCGAAAGTACGGCGCCGTGCCGGTCGGCACCGCCGGCGTGCCGATCGGCACCGTCGCCTCCGCTTCCGGTTTCGCCGCCTTGCATTGTTTTCTGCTCTAGGGTTTGGTGGGAACTCCGGCGGCGCTCGATTTTTGATGATGAGATCCGAGACAACTCCTTCATATATATATCCATAATTCTCTTAGTCGAACCGGACTCTATCTCTTAAATTTGGAAGTCACCGAAGCATGTCTTGGAGGAAGGGCAAAACTCGACTCAAAAACGACACGGACTATCCCGTGCCGACC
Source organism: Eragrostis nindensis (assembly GCA_012490785.1). NCBI lineage: Eukaryota > Viridiplantae > Streptophyta > Magnoliopsida > Poales > Poaceae > Eragrostis > Eragrostis nindensis. The sequence goes on from JAAXCT010000872.1 coordinate 201,865, forward strand.
GGCACATGCTGTGCCGGTCGGCACGGAGGCAAAGTTGCCTCAAACGACTCAATAAAATCAAAGAAACACAAAACACACAGAAAAACAGTAAAAACAACAGTGCTTTTGTTTTACGTCGTTAAGCTCGACCACCCAATCACTCAATTCACATAATATATATCAAATGACTTTAACTCAAAAGTGTCGGCTTCAAGATATACCTTTAGTCGTTGGCTATTCACCGTGTATATATTTTGCTTTCCATCCATGATGACAACAGATCCGGAAGGAAGAACTTTATGAACAAGATACGGTCCATCCCATTTACTTTTCAATTTGCCTTTACCGAACAACCGAAATCTTGAATTGAATAGTAGCACCCTATCTCCTTCGTAAAATTCCTTTTTCAATAGCTTCTTATCATACCACTTCTTTGTTTTCTCTTTATAAATGGCCGCATTCTCATAAGCTTTTAGGCGCATCTCCTCGAGTTCACTAATTTGAATCTTCCGTTTTACCGCAGCAGCATCTAAATCCAAATTCATCTCTTTGATCGCCTAATATGCTCTATGTTCTAACTCTACAGGCAAATGACAAGTCTTTCCAGAGACGAATTGATAGGGTTGTCATACCTATTGGTGTCTTGAATGCTGTGCGATAAGCCCAAAGTGCGCCATTCAACTTGTTTTGACCAATCCTTTCCTTCTCTTATAACAATTTTCTGCAGAATTCCTTTCAACTGTTTATTAGAAGTTTCTGCTTGGCCGTTGGTTTTGTGGATGATAGGCTGTCCCAATTCGATGCTCAATACCCATCTTCTTCAAAGCTTTAGTAAATTCATGTCCAGTAAAATGAGTTCCACCATCTGTTATTATAACTCTAGGAACACCATATCTTAGAAATATGTACTCATTCAACATTGCCTTGGATTCATTAGTTGTACTATCAGCAACTGGATAAATCATTCCTGCATTAAGAAGTCTCAGTACTTCTTTCTTCACAACTTCCTTCATGCCCTCTTTCAGTCGTCGCATGCCTTCAACGACTGGTTTAGCTGATTCTTCAAGTTTGATCTTATGTGTGCAAAAAGCTGGACTTATTCCTTTGATATCATCAAGACAATATCCGATCGCCTTCTTGTATTTTCTCAGAACAGCAAGCAATCGTTTTGTCTCTTCTTCATTCAAAGCACTATTGACGATGACGGGATAAGTTTTATCTTTGCCTAAGTATTCGTATCTCAGACCGTCAGGAAGTGGCTTCTGTTCTACTTCTGGTGCTGCACCAGGATCTAGATTACCCAAAGGCTCAAATTGAGGATTTTCACCTCCGTGCCGGTCGGCACCGCCACTGTGCCGATCGGCACAAGGGTCGTGCCGGTCGGCACCGTCCTGAATCTCGGCCTCTTCTCTGTCTGACTCTTCAAACAGTTTGTTTAACGGGTCTGAGTATCCTGTACTAATTTCTTCATCTTTTCTGTGAAGAATTCTTGGAGAGAGGGTGGGTCGTCACTTTTTTGAGCGACGGGTGGGTCTTCGAATTCAAAGAGGACTTCCTCTCCGCCCAGAGTCAATTTGAGGTGACCTTTTCCAGCATCGATAACAGCTTGTACAAGCTTTAAGAAAGGTCTTCCCAAAATAATATCTTCAACTCCTACTTCACCTTTATCAAGAACAAAAATATCCACCGGAATAGTATTCTTTTTTACCTCGATGTTCAGATCTTTGATAACTCCCAGTGGTTTGGTTCTCCTTCCATCCGCCATGATTAGCTCAAGCTCGGTTCCTAGCAATCTTCCTTTTATGTCATAAGGCATATCCATGAATGCTTCATACGTCATCAAACTGACGCGGGAACCAAAATCACATAATGCTTTAGGAAAGCTTCTATATCCAATCTCGCACGGTATGTAAGGATCAACTTCCTTTCGTTCCGTAAGGCCAACTGCATATACTCCGCACAATCCTTCATACGGCGATGGGACAAAACAACTATCAAATAGCTTCTTTGCTTGTTGAACCTCCATCTGATCAATTTCCATATCGTCCTTATATAACTTCCCCAATACTTCTCCAATGACGACATTATCCAGTATTTCCGAAGTTCTAGTGTCTTTAGGGAAGTTATACTGAACTCCTGTAGAAGAGGCATACCTTGGATCATATGTTCTCCTCATACTTAGCAGATTTGAGCTAAAATCTATAGGGATCCAATCCAATGGTACAAACTCGTCCAACGGTCTAGCGTTGCTCAAGGTTGGATCTCCTACTGGTCTTGGAAATTTATTCACGAAGCTGTTCTCGTGCTCCTCTAATATTGCAGCTTCAGTCTTGGAAATCCCTTTAACAGCAGGCAGCGTGCCGGTCGGCACGAGAGCTGTGCCGGTCGGCACGAAGGGCTTCAGTGTGCCGGTCGGCACAGATGCCGTGCCGGTCGGCACCTCCTCCAATCTGGGTCTTTTCAGATCGCCTTGCGCTGGTTCTTCTGTTCTTACTGTTAATCCCACTTCGGATACTGTACAGCTTTCCGCTTCAGCTCTCAAATCCAAAGAACCTTTGCTAGCGTCGACCCTTCAGGGGGAATTGGATCTTCTTGGAATTCTTCCCAATGCCTATGCATAGCTTCAGTCTTTGATATCTTACTCAAAAGATCCAGACCTGCAGTAGCAGTCAAGTCGAGGAAACTCCCTCCAGCTGAACTATCCAAATGCATCCTGGAGGTTCCTTCAAGAGACATGTAGAATGTCTGAGCAGTCAAGTTATCATCCATGCCCAAATCGGGGCCTTGCTTCAATAAAGATTTGAAGCGTAACCATGCTTGCGTGAGGGTCTCTTCTTTCATTTGCTCGAAGTTAACCACTTCTCTTCTCAGTTTCTGCACCTTCGGAAGCGGGAAGAAATGCAAACAGAAATTTCCTACAAGCTTATTGTTGGCGGTGCTTATCACTCAAATTTTACCGCCAACACCATTCAATAAAAGCCATCAACCAAGGATAAAATGAACATTCTTTTATGTTAATGGCTCTCCACGAGTTTTGTTGGAGTATTTGAATGCAGGGAGCAATATGGATCAAAATGACAGGAAATGGTGCCAAAGCCCACCGGCCGGCCCAATCATAGGCCGGCCGGCCCACTCAGGCTCCCGCTGAAGTCCATCTTCCTTCCAGAGGCCTTTTGCAGCTTCCCCACGTGGAATTCAAGGCCCAGCCCAACAAGGAACAACCGTCATTCTAGAACATGGGCTTTTGGGCCTAAACTTGAAGGCCACTCCAACTCTGCCGCCCCCATCAAGTAACCGACCTCCGAACCGTCATCAGGAGCAAATCTGAGACGTCCACGCAAAAGACGGTGCCGAACCGCCATAATCAATGGCCGGCCGGCCACCCTACAAGGCCGGCCGGCCTACCTTTGCGCCACCGCCACTCCATCTTCGGCCAGGGTGCTTCCACCGACATGAGGACCTTATAAATAGCCCCAGCTAGCTTCAGAGCAACTCGCACCTCATTTTGATACTTCATTTTAGTCTTTTGGTAGTAGCATAGTGCTAGGAGTGAGTGAGTGAGAGGGAAGGAGAGCTAGAGGCCCCCGGCATGTCGGGACTCTACTTCTTCGTCGCCTCGGGTATGCTCCTCGCCTGGGAGTAGTCGTTCGAGTCTTCCAGGCCGGGTAACATGTAAGGAGATTATCGGTCGGGCAATAAAGTATGATATTCTTCTCTATTTATTTATGGGTTTCAGGTATGCTTTAAATATTTATTTATTTATTGCATAGACTAGCTTATTTGGAATTCCTCGCTAGTTGTGACGATAGGTGTAAACGTGGTGTTTAGACCTAGAGTTATCCCTGATTTGCTCTTAACCCCACGGAGGATGGTAGCCGCGAGTACGTGTGACAGGCGTACCGGTCTCTGTAATCCACCACGTCCGGGTTCATGTCTGTAGGGCTTTCAATAGCAGGCGGATTCCCAAAGTAGTTGAACCTAATTCCCGGGTTGCTGCTTTGGCACGTTTGTGCCCCGAAATAGATAATAGAGAAAGGACCATACCAAGTTGCCCAGCTGCATAGCTCCTTGACATTAGATTACCTGGCCAGAAGACCTTTTTATTTATTGTTGCGCTCTTGCTCCCCTGTGCCACCTTGATCGGATAATTTATCTAGGATAGAGTTGTTAGTACACTGTTCGTTCCCTGTGGATTCGATACCCTAGGAATACTCCTTGTGGTGAAAGCTACACCGGTATCCGTACGCTTGCGGATTTTATCTGTTAGGCTTAAGGACTGCCAACAAGCTTTCTGGCGCCGTTGCCGGGGAACGGTAAGCTGTGCTAAAACTCGAACCTAGAGTCGTCCGTTTAAGGTTTTTTTTTATTTTCTTTTCTTTTTGTATTTTGTTTTGTTTTTCTTTTCTTTTGTTATCATCACACCATGGACGCATCGTCGATCTTCGACGCCTCTGCTCCGAAAGGAGCACTATTGGAGCCTCCACCAGCTTCCAAACCAATCACGGCTTCAAGCTATGAGTTTCGACCAGAGCTGATTGCATTGGTAAAAGGATCTGTGTTCCATGGGGAAGATCATGAAAATCCGTACACGCACATACGCCACTTCGAAAGACTCTGCTCCACAGTGGTGACATCTGGTGTCCCGCAGGACAGTTTTAAATGGATATTATTTCCATTCTCCATCACTGGTGAAGCAGAACTCTGGTATGACAGGCATGTGAGTGAAGCAAGTGGAGACTGGATTACCCTCAGGAAGCTCTTTTGCCTCAAATATTTCCCTCTCTACAAAGTCATTGCTCTTCGCAAGAAGATCATTGCCTTTGAGCAGGGCAATAATGAGTCATTAGGAGCCGCCTGGGACCGCTTCCTGACTTACACTCACCAAGGGCCAGATCTGGGAATTCCATCTCCGATCCTTCTTCAACACTTTGCAGCAGGACTTACTCCGAATGGCCGTAACTTCTTGGATACAGCCTCAGGAGGATCCTTCCTATACAAGACAGCTAAAGAAGGGTTCGAAGTTCTTGGAAAGATCCTCAGCAACCTGGACTCCTATGAAGCATGTGCCCCTGAAAAGCCAAAAGAAGAGACACATGCCATAGTTGAGGTGCCTTCAGCCAGCCCACCAGAGGAAAAGAAGGAAGCATGTGCAGTGCAACCCCAAACAGAACCTCCTCAACCACAGCCAGCTCCAGCGGCAGCACAAGATTTATTCAATGTCTGCCCGTCGAATCCAACATTATTTCAAGACAGCCAAGTTCTCTTCGAAGGTCAGAAACAAGTTGACTCCACACTCCCTCTCCTGCCATATGAAGAGGAGGTGGACCTGTCCAGGTTTGGAGACACAAGATTCTACCCTGCGGAGAAGAATTGTCATGTCGACAGGGCTGAACTTGATGAGCCAGATTTGGAGGATAAAGCAGAGCAAGAAGAAAGGCTACAACAATTGTCTGCTATCTTCAGCGAGGATTGGCTCCAAGAGACTGAATGCTCAGGCGAAGTGGTCAAGATAGATCCAGAGCCCGATAGCGTTCTAGTCACATGTAAGCAAGTGCAGCAGATTAAGGCCAGCTACGACTTGAAAGCCAAGATAAATATTCTGTCTAGGCAGCAGGCCCAAATGCTGACAGTTGCACCGTTCAGCCTGATTCCATCAAAGAAAAGGCTGATTTACCAGAACAAATGCTATCAAGCTGAAGGCATTTGGCAAGGATTGGAGGTAGAAGTGAATGGGCAAACCTTGCTCATGAACTTCCACGTTTTCGAGATACCTGACCAAAGCCTCTTCCTAATTGGGACCCCAATTGCACCCCTCACGAGGATGAAAAGTGCACAAGAAGAATTGGATGTGCCAATGGGAAAGAAAAGCTTCTCCATCGACTTCAGACGTGCTCTTAACACAAAGGCGGAAGCACAATCTGAAGAGGTGAGTGAATACACGGCCATAGAGGAAGCTGCAGCCGTCGAATTCTTAGAAGCTTCACAGCATGATATCGAGGAAGACGTACAGTACTTCAATGAAGACGAAGATCCTTCCCCATTTGTTCCACTAAACAGGCAAGAAGAGACAGCTCCAACACCCGTAGAGCTCAAGCCGCTGCCTCCAGGTCTCAAGTACAGTTTCCTCTTTCAAGATCAAGGGACGCCTGTCATCATCAGTGACAAGCTATCCGAGACGGAAGAGAAGGAACTAGTAGCCGTGCTAGAAAAATATCGATCAGTGATAGGCTACTCACTGGCAGACCTCAAGGGAATCAGCCCAGAATTCTGCACACATCGGATCCCAATGGAGCCTGACCATAAGCCCGTTCGCGAGCACCAACGACGTCTGAACAATGCCATGAGAGAAGTAGTAAAGAAAGAAATTTTGAAGCTTCTCAAGGCAGGGATTATCTACCCCGTTCAAGACAGTCAATGGGTCAGCCCGGTTCAGGTAGTGCCAAAGAAGGGAGGGATGACCGTTGTGAAGAACGAAAAGAATGAGCTGATCCCTCAGCGTACAGTGACAGGATGGAGGATGTGCATCGATTACAGGAAGCTTAACAAAGCGACCAGGAAAGATCACTACCCACTCCCGTTCATTGACGAGATGCTCGAACGGTTGGCGAAGCACTCATTCTTCTGCTTCCTCGACGGTTATTCAGGGTACCATCAAATACCTATCCACCCTGATGACCAAGACAAGACCACCTTCACATGTCCATACGGCACCTTCGCCTACCGTCGGATGTCGTTCGGATTGTGCAACGCACCAGCCTCATTCCAAAGGTGCATGATGGCCATCTTCTCCGACCTGGTCGAGAAAATAATGGAAGTATTTATGGATGATTTCTCAGTCTATGGGGAAACATTTGGGCGATGCCTCCAGAATCTCGAGAAGGTACTCCAGAAATGCAAAGAGGCGGATTTGGTTTTGAATTGGGAGAAATGTCACTTTATGGTGACAGAGGGAATTGTCCTAGGACATAAGGTCTCTGCCCGAGGGATTGAAGTTGACAAGGCCAAAGTTGAGGTAATTGAGTCACTTCCACCCCCGAGGAACATAAAAGGGATCCGCAGCTTCTTAGGACATGCCGGTTTCTATAGAAGATTCATCAAGGACTTCTCCAAGAAGGCTCGACCTCTCACCAGTCTTTTGGCTAAGGATGCACCGTTTGTCTTCGACAGCAAGTGCATGGAGGCATTCAATGAACTGAAGCAAGCTTTGATAACAGCCCCCATTATCCAGCCGCCCGATTGGTCACTCCCATTCGAAATCATGTGTGATGCAAGCGATTATGCCGTAGGGGCAGTGTTGGGGCAAACCAAGGATAAGAAGCATCACGCCATAGCCTATGCTAGTAAGACTCTCACTGGACCACAACTCAACTATGCAACCACTGAGAAAGAGCTACTAGCTGTGGTCTATGCCATCGACAAGTTCAGATCGTATTTGGTTGGAGCAAAGGTGATAATATACACAGATCATGCAGCTCTCAAGTACCTTCTGACTAAGAAAGATGCAAAGCCACGCCTTATCCGTTGGATCCTCCTCCTTCAAGAATTTGATCTAGAAATCAAAGATAGGAAAGGAGTAGAGAACACAGTGGCAGACCATCTCTCACGACTGCAGACGGAAGACCCCAACGGGTTGCCCATCAACGACTATCTGAGAGATGACATGTTACTTAAGGTAACAAGCACCGACCCTTGGTATGCGAATATCGTCAACTATATCGTAGCAGGATACATACCACCAGGGGAGGACAAGAAGAAGATCATCAGGGACAGCAAATTTTACCTCTGGGATGATCCATATCTTTACAAAGTCTGCACCGATGGTCTACTAAGAAGATGTGTACCCGCCTGCGAAGCGATGCAGATCATTGACAGATGTCATTCATCAGCCTTCGGCGGTCACTATGGAGCATTTCGTACAAATGCCAAGGTATGGCAAAGTGGCTTCTACTGGCCAACCATGTACGAGGACACGAAGGAGTACGTGAGAAGATGTTCACGCTGTCAGAAAGTGGGAGGAATCAATGCCCGCGATGCTATGCCCTTAACCAACAACCTTCAGATCGACATCTTCGATGTTTGGGGCATAGACTTCATGGGGCCCTTCCCTAACTCTGAAGGGTATGAGTATATACTTGTGGCAGTGGATTATGTCTCAAAGTGGGTGGAAGCTATGCCATGCCGGAATGCTGACTCCACACACTCCAAGAAAATGCTCCAAGAAGTCATCTTCCCAAGATTCGGCACACCCAGAGTGCTAATAAGTGATGGGGGTTCACATTTTATTGACAAGACCTTCGGAAAAATGTTGCAATCACTCGGCATCGAGCATAGAGTGGCAACTCCCTATCACCCACAGACAAGCGGTCAAGCGGAGACGTCCAACAAACAAATCAAGAACATTCTCCAGAAGACCGTTAATCAAATGGGCAAGAATTGGAAGTCAAAGCTGTATGATGCACTGTGGGCTTACAGAACAGCATACAAGACTCCAATAGGCATGAGCCCATACCAGCTAGTGTATGGAAAAACATGCCATTTGCCCGTCGAGCTCGAATTCAAGGCATACTGGGCGATCAAGAAATGGAACATGGATTTGGACCAAGCCCAGATTAAGCGACAAATACAAATCGCCGAGCTCGAAGAATGGAGGGAGAAGGCGTACCACAGCTCCAAGCTCTACAAGGAGCGTACGAAGAGGTGGCACGACAAGCGCATCCGGGAGAAGCACTTCACGCCAGGTGATAAGGTACTCATGTTTAACTCCCGCGTTAAATTATTTGGTCATGGTAAATTAAAAAGTAAGTGGGATGGCCCCTACACCGTCGTAGAAACATCTAACCATGGGGCCGTCACTCTCCAAAGTGATGATGGGGAGCACTTTAAAGTAAATGGCCAGCGCTTGAAAATCTTTCTAGAACCCTCCATGCCTGAACTCGAGGAAGTAGATGTTCTCGAGTTCGTTCCGACTTAAGGGTCCATCATCTACGGTCTAGCCCCGACCTTAACCGAGCCTTGTTTTTATTTGTTTTCACCTTTTGTTTTCTTTAGGAATAAATAAAATAAAAAGAATTGCCAAAGATAATACCAAACAAAAATTCCTTTCACATCATCGGTTTTATGACAACTTTATTTCGCAATCTCTCCTTGCTCACAAAAATTTTATTAAGGATGCTCTTGTCTATTTTGTTGTAAGGTTTGATATATGCATAAATCTTAACTTCTATCTTCTCATGATTTTCTCGGGAATCTTACTTTGCCTTTCAAACTGATTGTCACAAATTCTCTTGAAAAACCTATTAGAGCCAAATACAGTTAGATTTTATAACTCCTCAAAAGCTAATCTTTTTGCTGTGAGTTTGATTAAGGCTTAATTCTCTAAAGTTGCATGCACTCCTCAGAACCTCAGTCATACATCATATCCATATGCAAGCGTCCCCTCCAATTTATGGCATGAAACATTCCCTGATCAATTCCATCAAAAGAATTTTTATCTGTATGCTCATTGCCCCATAATCAAAGATGAAAAGGAGCCCTTTTTTGCCCCAAGTATCATGGGAACCTCTCTTCTCTATAAAAAAAAAGAAAAAAAAAGAAAAGAAGAAGAGAGAGAGAGAGAGAAAGTTCCCCCTCGAAAAAAAAAAAGTGAAGAGGCAGAATGGCTACTTTATTTATTCTGGGCAAAGCATAAAGAAGAGTTATGCCATAATGTGTGAGTCATCATGTCGCTACCATATGCATCATCTTTTTCTTGACTGAGTTATGAGGACGTGCAACGCACTTTCTAGAATTCTTCCTTAATTTTACAATACCTGCAAAAGATTATGCTCTCCTTACCGAACTCCAGATATAGCCATATCAGAAAATAAGGAAAGCATCTTTTTGAGAGAGGACAGGTTTTTCCACCATTCTGAGTGACTCAGAGTTCGAGAATTTTTGTGACATGATGGGAGAAGGGAAGAGTTTGGAAACCCGAGGGATCTTTGGGATCGAGAAGGGTCTTTGATTTTTCGCTATTCAACCTTTCAACTTCTCAAGACAATGAGCTTTAGCCACTTCCACATAGTGAGCCTGAGGAAATTGTTGAGATATCTTTGTCTTATCACCTTGATGATGTCTTTTTCTTTGGTTCAATCTTTTTGCTCGGGACGAGCAAAGATCTAAGTCTGGGGGGGATGTTGGCGGTGCTTATCACTCAAATTTTACCGCCAACACCATTCAATAAAAGCCATCAACCAAGGATAAAATGAACATTCTTTTATGTTAATGGCTCTCCACGAGTTTTGTTGGAGTATTTGAATGCAGGGAGCAATATGGATCAAAATGACAGGAAATGGTGCCAAAGCCCACCGGCCGGCCCAATCATAGGCCGGCCGGCCCACTCAGGCTCCCGCTGAAGTCCATCTTCCTTCCAGAGGCCTTTTGCAGCTTCCCCACGTGGAATTCAAGGCCCAGCCCAACAAGGAACAACCGTCATTCTAGAACATGGGCTTTTGGGCCTAAACTTGAAGGCCACTCCAACTCTGCCGCCCCCATCAAGTAACCGACCTCCGAACCGTCATCAGGAGCAAATCTGAGACGTCCACGCAAAAGACGGTGCCGAACCGCCATAATCAATGGCCGGCCGGCCACCCTACAAGGCCGGCCGGCCTACCTTTGCGCCACCGCCACTCCATCTTCGGCCAGGGTGCTTCCACCGACATGAGGACCTTATAAATAGCCCCAGCTAGCTTCAGAGCAACTCGCACCTCATTTTGATACTTCATTTTAGTCTTTTGGTAGTAGCATAGTGCTAGGAGTGAGTGAGTGAGAGGGAAGGAGAGCTAGAGGCCCCCGGCATGTCGGGACTCTACTTCTTCGTCGCCTCGGGTATGCTCCTCGCCTGGGAGTAGTCGTTCGAGTCTTCCAGGCCGGGTAACATGTAAGGAGATTATCGGTCGGGCAATAAAGTATGGTATTCTTCTCTATTTATTTATGGGTTTCAGGTATGCTTTAAATATTTATTTATTTATTGCATAGACTAGCTTATTTGGAATTCCTCGCTAGTTGTGACGATAGGTGTAAACGTGGTGTTTAGACCTAGAGTTATCCCTGATTTGCTCTTAACCCCACGGAGGATGGTAGCCGCGAGTACGTGTGACAGGCGTACCGGTCTCTGTAATCCACCACGTCCGGGTTCATGTCTGTAGGGCTTTCAATAGCAGGCGGATTCCCAAAGTAGTTGAACCTAATTCCCGGGTTGCTGCTTTGGCACGTTTGTGCCCCGAAATAGATAATAGAGAAAGGACCATACCAAGTTGCCCAGCTGCATAGCTCCTTGACATTAGATTACCTGGCCAGAAGACCTTTTTATTTATTGTTGCGCTCTTGCTCCCCTGTGCCACCTTGATCGGATAATTTATCTAGGATAGAGTTGTTAGTACACTGTTCGTTCCCTGTGGATTCGATACCCTAGGAATACTCCTTGTGGTGAAAGCTACACCGGTATCCGTACGCTTGCGGATTTTATCTGTTAGGCTTAAGGACTGCCAACACTTATCCCAGTTTCCCTTAGCTTCACGGGCTGCAGATTTATACCAATCTTTGGCTCTTCTATCTAGAGAAAATGGAAATAGCAACCATTTGTACCAATTCTGAGGCACTCCCTCATGCTTAAAGGTCTGACAGAGAACTCCTAGATCTTGCAGATGTGTGTACGGGTTCTCGTCCTTCGTCCCAGAGAATTTGCTGTTCTCGACCATTTTGATGATGGTCGGGTTCAGAACGTATGACGAAGCAATGACTTTCTCATCGGAAGTTTGTGGAATCAGCAATCCCGGAGACGGTAGTGAATGCTCCCTAACCGTATGAGCCGGTTCAGGAGTACCCATCCTGAAAACACAGAAAGAAAACACAAAAACAAACTAGAAAAGTGAGGATTAGAGGTTAGTAGAATAAATAAATAGTAAAAGAACTGCCTTGTTCCCCGGCAACAGCGCCAGAAAACGTGCTTGTTGGTCGTTTGTACGCACCCACTTATATACCGCAAGAGGACGGTGTACAGTTGTAGCACTTTTTCTCTCAGAGTATTCCAAGGTTTAATATCGAACCACAGAGAACAAGCGGGACTTAAACTATTATTTAAACTACTAAATTAATATGGCAAAGGTGTGTGTGGAAAGGGTGGTTAACAGCTAGATATGAAAGGGCCTGCGGTTGTATCAAGGTTATGAAAGGATTCTCTCCTATGGTTTGGGGTACTGGCATGCAACTCAGGTCATGGTTCAATTGATAGGTTTAGTATTCTACAAGACATGGTGGTTTCGTTCGCCCCGATCCTGTCACGACAAGGTATTAATAGCTCCCCACTGGTTTCTTGCACTATGTAATAAACACGTATTGATCGGATACGAGTTCAAAGCATCACATAGACCAAACACATCAAAAGAGTATTGTAAGCGTGAGAGTTACATAACCAGATTTCCCTCGCCACGGAGAGAATATGAGATCTACTCACGCATCATACTGCAACACATGAACATGGGTACAGTAGGATGCAGGATTTTGGCGTGGTCCCACAGGTGCCGATCGGCACGGCGGTGTGCCGGTCGGCACAGTCTTCCTTTTTGGTGGTGATGATCGGTGATCGCCGTCTTCGCCGCCACAACCTTCAACCTAGGTCAAAACCTCTGTATGTCTGCCTCTTTTACTTCGCGACCAAGATCTCCTCTTTATAGTCTCTTTCGGTTGTGGGCTGGATTTCACCGACTCCGACTCTGATATTTCTTCTGGGCTTCATATTCTCCGAGTGGGCTTTAAGTTTGGGGCCCGACCTCCATGGTGCCGGTCGGCACACGGGCCGTGCCGACCGGCACGGACTCCAATTTCCTTGCTCTTCGGGTCTCCGGCTGCTCTTTACTCGTAGTCTCCTTATCTTCTCTTGTTTCCTGCAAATACTTTCAATACACAGAAACTACGCATATATATGATAATGGAGGTTAATTGTTAGTAATTATGACATAATAAAGTATTAAAAACACCATATTTGTCAGATAAAATGTGCACCTAGAAAGCACCAACAATGCTTTTCTCTTTCCATGGGAAATGCGATTGGGGATTGAAGGAGGGGGGGGGGGGGGGGGGGGTGCTTGAGCCCCCTAGCCCCCTCGGGAGATCGCCATTGCCAGCAAAGACGACAACCTATCATGGAAGGAGTGGGAAGTAAAATGTGTCATTATCCATAGAAATTACACGCATAGTATGTTGGTTTCTGTGTCTCGATGAGTTCATGCTTCACTGGGTCTGTCATGTGTCATGAGCAGTGTAGATAGGTGTTGGAGATAGGCCCTCGAGCGCAAACTTTGTCGCCTGACTAAATGATGGGAGAGGAAAAATAGGATTAAAAAAAGAGTAGCAGATCTCAAGGTTGAAATCACCAATGAAGAGATTTTATCTGATGTCAATCTCAGATAAGGAAAGACTATTGATATAGGAGATGCTTCGGATGAAGCAATGCCGTTTGATGAGGGAGAGATAGAGAGAGAGAGATGAGAGAGAGATAGAGAGAGAGAGAGACGACTTGCATATGCATGGACATTGTGAGCCCAGTGCATTACCCGAACTCGTATAGTTTGTTTCTGGATATTGCCAAATCATGCTAAAGGGGGGTTGACAGTGCACCTCCGATACCATCAGAAAGGTAAAACGAGGAGATCACACCGAATCCATTGTAGCAAAAGTTGTTCCGATAGTAGTATTAATTAAGGACACCGTGAATATAGGGAAATCCAAAACTCTGATTAAGTAACTTTGCCTCCTCCATATATTGGCTCTGCCGTCACCTTCAGAGCTAGGGATGTCAAGAGGTACCATTTAGGGTACCCATCGACCCTCTTTAGTTCAACCAAATGAACTAGAGGGTGACTAAAGGGGTGGATTTTTGCTGGGGTGGCCGCGGGCTTGCGTATCGCCGACACGGTGCCAAACCACGCGACGCCAGTTGTGTGTGGTTTTGCGGGATCGCTGAGCCGCTGACACAGCTCTGCTCCCATGCCGTACGTGGCTTGCGTGGTGGAGATAAAAGGAACATGTACAGACCTGCCCGTGAGCCGGATCAGACCGACGTGCATGACATCGTATTAAAGCCGCCGCAGGACACAATCAAACATCCCTTTCTCATGTTCTCCTGCCATCCATCGCCCTTGATGCTCCAGGCGCAGAACCACTCAATGACTTTTTTAGAAGAAAGAATATGCATTAATATTCGAGCCTCTGTATCGATTGATACATATAGCTGTCCATTATTACAAAGTGCGATCAGAAGTAAAAGGTCAAAAAAGCTATAAACGTTTATTACATCCATCGACATAATTTCAACTAACAAGAAGCCTATTACTAAAGTACCATCTATTTGATGTAAAAATCTCCATCACAAACGTCTCAAAAACCACCCAACGATAGCTGGTCGCAGACCATGGCTACTTCGCCGCGCGCGTGAGGGCGCCGCAAGTCACCTCCCGCACAGGCGCGTTCAGCAGTAGGAATACCGGCACCGCGACATGCGCTGCCTCGCCCACCTAGCTAGCTTCTCTGGCCCCAAGGAGCCGAGATACGGAACGAGGCCGATCCACTCGCGCGCGGCGCGCCGTTGGTCATGCCCGCCCGATCGAGAGCGCATCCCCGTCCCGCCGGCGCCGCTCAGTGTGAGGCTGCCGCAGTGCCTCCGCTTCACCGTGGGAGCTTGAGGCGCCCCTGGCTCGTTTGCAGAGGAACTTCAGGCCCTGGGCCGGCCCGTTCCTCACAGCCTTTCCGCCTTCGAAGGTTCCTCCCCTCACACACCTGTCCGGTGATATTACAGGAGGATTCAAGCCTGCAGGTTCATATTCCCTGGAGCATGTGCACCATGCTCAAAACGAATTTTAGCTGCATATATATTACGTGGAAAGTTATGCATAGATGAAGTGTGAGGCACTGGTGTTTTTCCATGCTAGACTGGATTTGTTTCCCGGAATGTTTTTTGTATAGCATTTTGTAAGGCTACAAATGCTGTTGTCTCTGAGCTGATCATTGTTTAACAAGCAGTGCCTGATAAGTTAATCAGAGCAGTACGATTCCTTCCTTAACCTTGCATATAAAGGCTGTTCTCTGGCTCCTGCGTTTCAGCTAATTTGTTGCTTGCTGCTGCTGGTGGTAGCAGTAAAATTCAGTGCTAAAAGCTATTATTCGGAGGCGCTTATATATGTTTGTTGGACATCCATCTCCGACTTTCTAATCGATGCCCTTATACACATGTTCATGGGTACGGCAGCAAAATTCATGTCTTTCAACTCGAACATCGCTTCTAGGGGATATTTTCTTCGTTTGCATGTCCACTCATCAATAACTGCCGAATATAACCTTTCTTCTCATCGCTGCAACTTAAACATCGCTGCAAACATGACGTTTCTTCTCATCGCTGCAACTTAAACATCGCTGCAAACGTGACCTTTCTTCTCATCAACAGTAGCAACAAACTTTTTATATATATAAAAAAAACCCCAAACTTATAGCAGCAACAATGGTAGGCATATCTCTAAATGCCACAAGAAATCATTCAACTTACTGCTATTCTAGTAATTTGACAAACCACGATTGGATGCAAAGCCTACAGATAATTCATAGTGGGATGTAGCGTTTCAGAAATTTGAACCAAGGCAATAGTAGTAGTACGAGCCTTGGCATAAAGTTCAAGCCTCAATAACTACTCGCTGCTCAGACAATCAGCATGTTCAACAGGATACATATTCCAAGCAGAACGACATGTTGATAAAATATGTTCAAATATGCTATGGAGTTGGAGCCAAAATAAGCAGTGATACCCATACCACTACATAATGCATGGCAATTAAACAGCCCACCTTCAATAACCGCAGAATATAACAAATTTGTAGTGCAACAAATCCACAACACCATGCATCGGTAGCTTTGTCCACAATGAAAAATCAAGCATCCATACAACAAATATGGTGAGCAAACAAACATGTCAACAAACAGCATAAATAAACACAAAATGTAGGTAGCAATTCATGCCTCCGAAATAGTACCAAGTTAAAGTTCCCAAATAGTACCAAGTTAAAGCAACGATAGGTTTTAGCAGGATGAAGTCTCCAACTAATCTACATAAACAGCTCCAGCAATTCATGCATTCAGACCTTCCAAATATTCTAAAACAGACATTCATAACTAGTTGCTTAGGTACGCATAGATAGCTACTACCTCAGACAGCGCTCATAAGGTCAAAAGGGTCCCTGCATGAAACATCTACTGCCATGGGAAAGCTCCAAGGAGTGGGATAGGATGGAAACTTTAAATAGATCTGCTTCATGCTTTTATTGGCCCAATTCACAGTAGTAAAAGGCTTTGTCTTGGCTTCAAGACCATTTCTTGAAGAGAAAGATTGAGGGCACAGCATAATCACCACCTTCTCCAGCGCTTGTACTGTCTCTCCAATGAACTTGATGAACGCATGCTCATTTGTGTTCCCCTTAAACTCATGAATCACTAACTTCTTGACATGCTGGACACATTCAACAGGGCAAGCCTCCAGCCAGAAATTGAGCTTCACCTTTCCGGTGGGCCTATCGACTTTCATGGACTGCAAATTAAATCAAAGCATATATGGTTATGATTCTTACAGCAACAAATTAATTGATCAGATTGCAAGTTACCGGTGCCAGTGATGCAAAATGCCAAACCAAACGAGCAAGGTTGAGATGATTTACTTTAACATGGAGCGTCTCAACGTTGGGAAAACACTTCAGGAAGGATGGTACTGCCTTGACTTCATCGCAGACCTCGAAATGCAAATCCAAAGCCAAGGTCTGGACGCTCGGGATGATGGTGCTTGGGCTCACCTTGGTGCCCGCCTGCGAGGCAATTGAGCAGATCAACGCACCGAATCAGAAATTAAGATCAACATATCCATGTTGACACAAGTATAGAATAGAGCACAATCGAACTAAAGATTGACATTTGTATCTTTACCTCGATGATGGCGTCGCCAATCTGCAGTTCATGCTGTCCAGGGTGCCAGTATCCAAGCATGCTGAGGTTGGGCGCGTTGCCAATCTTGATCCTCGAGAACTTGTTGCCCCCAGCACGACGGCGCTGTGTCATCCACAGAAGGAGCCTCTCTAGGCGAGGAGCATCTGCCACAGCGATGTCTCCCAAGGAAGACAAGCCCAGCTGCAGGCACCGAAGGCTGCGGCTGACCAGGCAGAGGCGCACGTCGGTCTGGCTTGCGATGATGGTGAGGGACTCCAGGACAGGGCTCCTGTCAAGCAGGAAGGCAAGGTCCCGATCCTTCATGGTTATCAAGCTGAGGAAGAGCTCCTGGAGGTGGGGAAACGCGGCGGTGTCAGGAAGGGAGGCGGTGTTGGGGAACTTCCAGGCGCCGATGTGCAGGCGGGTGAGGGCGGTGCAGCTGAAGAGCGTGGCGGGGAGAGGGAGGTCGAGCGGCCATGGGCGGTTGATAAAGGCGAGTTCTTGGACGCCCTTGTTGGCGACCAGCTGCAGCCATTGCTTGATCTTCTCCTTGTTCATGTCCAAGTAGCAGCAGGTGATTTGGACGCAGCGGAAGGGGCCCGGGTGCTTGGCGAGGACGTCGGACACCACGTTGGTGATGCCGAGCGTGTGCTCGAGGACCGGCCGCCATGTCGGGTTCTTTACGCACCCCGGGACGAGGCCGGCGTCGGTGAAGACGAGGGGCGCCGAGCGCCAGAGGCCGCGCCAGCGCGTGGCGAGCGCGCCGGTCCCCGCGGCGTCCTTGGCCGGGAGGCGGGAGACGATGTTGCGCAGGATCTGGTCGGGGAGGCTGCTGATGCGGTCGACGCCATCGGCTGGGGCCCGCGCGGCGACGGCGGAGGCGAGGGGCGCGTCGGGGGTGACGGCCCTGACGGGGAGGGACTCGTACGCCGCCGTGAGCGCCGCGAGCGTGCCTTGATCCCGGCCGTCGAAGGCCCGAACCGGCGTTATGCTCACGATGCGCCACCTACTGAGATCCATGCTCGCCGGCGGCGTGGAGACGAGAGCCGGGCGGCGAGGGTTTGGTTCGGCGTCTGGACTGGAGTGAGTGGCGGCCAGCGAGTGAGGCGCTGCGTTTCTTGCTTTTGTAGCGGAGCTCAGGAGCTGCTAGGGCTCCTTGTTGTTGGGCCAAATGTCGGGACCAGATACTTGTTTCCTGATTGGCCCATACAAAACTCTCTGTTTTCTTGTCGTTTAAGACATTCCTCACATAGATATTACTTCGATTAAATGACAACAAGTGCATATAATCAGTTTTCTCAGGGATTCTAATGATACTAGCAAGGATGCACGTGTCTAAATAATGATATCATCTGGCAAGATCATGACTTTCAAAAAAAAAAAAACTGGCAGGGCCATTGGTATTAGGATGTTTTTTAAATAATTTAATTTCCTTCAAGAGATACAGAAATAATCATGATTCAACAAAATTTCAATGCATAAAAACCATATTTTGTATTTTTATTACACAAAAATAAAAATATTATCCTGAAAGTGCTTCTCGTCATGATGCTCATAACAGGCGACATCATTATGCTCTACAGTTGTGGATACCACATGACTTGTCCATTGCAAACTATTATATGATCTGGTCTAAAAGGAAACAAATAAACTTGACAAATGAAAACAGTAGAAGAAAAAAGTATGTGTAAGATTAACTAATTCTAGAGGGAAACATTCATTGAGATCAATTAACTCAAATGATTGCAATTTATCTGTTTCGACAATCTGGTCATGCACCATCTAAGCTATACGAGATTAATTGCCATATTTGCAATATCCTCATAACCAATACAGACTTTGCAACACCATGTCACATTTGCACCATCTATTCTACACGAGACAGATTGCATATCAACAAATATTGCATCCTTAATTTAACCGGATAACATTCAATTGGTCATCAAGAAAATATAATCAACCGCAAAGAGGTAAAAAAAAAAAAGAATACAACTATTTTATCACACACCAAATCAACAAATCAGGTATCATACTTCTCCTTACTCCTGCACATTGAGTAAACACACTCAAATATTGTTTACTAACAGAAAAATTCTAAAAGTTAATAACATTTTAGGGTGTCTACAACTTCATGCATATCTAAAGTCAATTATACATTACAATTAGTATATGGCAGCCTCAAATTGAGGTTCGCTCCTGCAACTTCTAGTTGCTTCACCGTATATCAGATCCCTTGAGCTCCTAAGATCCACACAACCTTAGTGGCTCTGACATTTGTCTGACATTGTCTGAAATGAGATTAGTAAACAAGTGTTGCATGGTAATCATCTAAATCCGTTGACATTAGTAACTAAGAAATCCAATCAGGCGTCTGGGAAACTTTTCAATCTTATGCCAATCAGGGAAACAACTCAAGAGTGAAAAGAACAAAACAAAAGCAGAGTCAACAGGTTGCAAAGTCAATGTGTTTTATTCAGTTAATCTGACTTCCACTCAGTAAAGCAGTGCATCTCTAATTCAGTACAAAACGATAGATACAGTGTGTTCATGCTAGGCTATAGAGAAGGATCACCTGGGTCTAATTCAGTCCAAGGGCATGATGAAAATGACATGCTATCCCAGAAGCACATGATCCCAGTATGATCTTATTAGTGTAGCCTCCAATGCGTTCAGGGCAAAATACAAAACAAACTGTTAAAGAAAGGTTTAATATTGAATAAAGCCATACCCCAGAGCATGTAAATAGAAGGATTATCTGAAAATCCCAACATACATGCACAGGCGCTGGAAAGAAGCACCTTCTTTAACATATGCAAGTGCTGACGAAAATCTTCTCTCCCTGCCTTGTCGGAATGAAAACATTGGCGAAGCTGCCTCCGTGCACCTGGATATCGTGCTCTAACAAACAAAAAAAAGGAACTATTATAACAAAAAAAAACAAAATTGTCAATAGCAAAAAGACATTTTTCAAGAACAAACTAATATCAATATGAGATAAGAAGTTTGGGCAATTAACATAAATCAGCCTCTTTTTGCCTGCTTCTCCTAGAAATACACAATATGGAATAACATATATAAATGGCAAATCCAAATCATAAAAGAGAAGAAATATTTTATATGGAATAACATAATATTTTATACACCCACCTCTATTTTCTATCACATTATAATAAACTAAAGCAAGGGTAATTCCGTGTAACTTTTGCCCAAGAGAAGAAATACTTCTGAAGTATCAAACAAGCTAATTACACATAGATATTATCTCCTTAGGTATTACTTAAAAGCTGAATTATGATCATCCAACATCAGTAAGATATTCTCTTGTGCAACAAATGCTTGAAAACCTTTGAAACGTAAATTAAATAAGGATTTCCAATTAAAACGAATCTTCAGTGATTCAGAATATGTCAAGAGAATGGGAACAGAAATCACAAGACACGTCTAAAACCAAAGAAATAAAACTGTAGTCCATGAGGATATGAATCAGACCTGCCAATAAAATGGTATTCCATAAGGATAAGAAATGATGACCTGTGAATAAACATTGTACATGTAAGATCTGTAAGATCACGATGCCCAAATCTTCAATTCAAATACAATTTGAAGGTAGTTACAAACATCCGAAGTTATTCTGCAAGTATTAACAATTAATCTGATACAATGTACTACGCAGAACAAAGGAAGACCTGGCACTTAGAGCTATCAAAATACAGTTGATGCATAGCGAATATGTCAATTAAAGAACAGAAGTACAGAACCATGGAAAAAAATGAATGTAAAAGTATTGCTTGCGAAGAAGATGAAAGGTTATATCTCACGTCGCACACTGCACCAATGCATATATACCTCCAAACCAGCTTGTTGTCCGAAATCTTGATAGATCAAAAAATAGAAAAAAACAATATTGCATCGATGAATCCTCGTTTGAATCATTTTTGTTTTGTAAATCAAATATGGTAGATCAAAATGGCCTGTCTCTCCTGGGTGATCAATTAATTTGCCCTGATAATTAGTTCATATTAAAGGTAGGCAGGGTGTACAATTTGTGAGATATCAAAGCAAACATATATCTTATACAGAAGAGAAAGAACATGCCATGCATGGAAAAATCGAAGGACTTTGCAGCGTGACCAGTATTAGATAACTATCAGGTTAGGACAGTTGATGCACAAATCAATACCAGAAAATCATGCCTTTACAGTTTGGAGAAGAAAGAGCATGGACTTCAGATCCAATAATTTGGTGAGAAGAAAAATGCTGACCTTATCAGACATAATAATATGTAAAAGCTTGATTTTAATTCATCAAGTAGCTCACCATTCTCCCCTATTTCTGTATGTTACGACCAGCCTGATCCAGTCTGCAGTCTGCTGCCCTGTTTCGTGACCACATCATGCAGCAAAAAAAAAAAAGGATCAGACTGAAGACGAATCAGGGATCGGAGAAATCTAAGAGAATCAGGGATTGGAGAGTGTACCTTGGAGTGCCGGCCTCCATCAATGGCGGGTCATGGCCACATCCCCTGCTCCATTTCGGCACAGATCGCCGGGGACAGAAGCGGGGGAAGGAGGGGAGGCGGCCGGTGGCGGCGCTAGGATTTCGGTGGCGGCGGGCGGGTGCGTGGAGGGCGAGGAGAGCGAGGAAGCACTCCTGGGCGACGGCCTCATGGTCGACGGGGCGGAGCTGGAGGAGGCAGACGGCGCGGTTGTTGTGGTCTTGTGGAAGACGACGCTGCTCGCCGGCGGAGCGCGAGCACGTATTGCCGCAGCACCGCCGAGTAGTCTCGCGACTGGAAGAGTCGGTTGCCCTCCTCCTTGAGCTCGTGAGCGTGCCGAAGGAGGACCAGCATCCATCGCGGCCTGGCGTACACGCGGAGATGACATCTCGGGGTGCTCGAACGGTGGCTCTCCTCGCTGGTGCTTGGTCGACTACAAGAAAGGGCGTGGCGGTGACGGTTTCGCGAATCGAGATCTGCGAGGGATCGCGGGCCTCGCGGCAGGCTCGATGGAAGGAAATCGGAAGGGAACGGAAGAAAGGCGTAAATCATGGGCGGGAATGTGCGGGCGGGTAGAGATGATCGTCGGGTGAAAAAAGTAATTAAGATGTCAGGTTTTTTGCACGTTCGATGACGATGTAACGTCCCCGTTGTCCCATGACAGCTGGTGTGGGGTGAGTTTTGGCAAGATCGGACGGTAGATTAATTGAGATTGATTTTGATCAATGGTTGATATACAGGTGGTGTAGATTCTGGCAGGTCAAAAGTGTATTTCTTCCAACTGGTTCTTTATGGGTTTAGACTCATGTGTAAACTACTTCTATGTATTTTATTATGTTGTAATTTCTTATGAGCTCTTGATACAATTAATTATTGTGGTGTTTTGTATGAGCTCTTGATACAATTAAAGAGTGGATCCTAAATGTTGGATTGCGAAGAAAGATGTTGCATGACGTACTAGATTGGACAGGGCCTAGAGGTGACGCTTGGCTGGAGATGGCGCTCTGGTGCTCCCATTGATCTGACGGCGTGTACTCTTTGCGCCGGTATTGGCCAGAGAGAGGTGTATAAAGTATGATTGTTGTGTGCAAGCCTCGTTGTGTGGTTGCTTAGGCCAGTCTCAATGCACAGTTTCATCAGACAGTTACCAAGACTGTCACGTCACATTTACAATAGATTGAAACCCCCTCTCTCAGTTCATAGCTATACAAGTTGCAGCATTTAATTCTCGCATGGTGTATGGCCAGATGTGTCATGGATGAAACTATAACATCCTCAGTGCAAGTTTCATTGTGTTTCATAAATTTGGTAACTGTGCCAGATGGGTTTCATGGGGATGAAACTCCAATCTTCTCCCTCTTCATAATGACCCTGCCGTGTCACTAAAAATGCTGATGTGTCACACGATTTAATGCTATGAAACTCTCATGACATCTCCCATTGAGACTGGCCTTAGAGAGAGGTTTGTCCTTTCGCGCCTATGTGTGATATGGAAGAGTGTTTGTCGTTGTGTAATAATTATAGCTATATGCATCGTTTTGATGTAAAGACTGAAATGTCAATATATTCTTTTCTCTAAAAAAAAGTGTTGAATTACGTGTCAAATATGTATATAAGATACAACTTCCCTCCTATTTGCTTTAATTCTATGCACATCAGGAAAAAAAAAATCCAACGTGACAACTAACGTGCAAGATATTGACGGATGGTATTGAATCAAATGAACATTGCATGAACATTTTGCATTGGAGTAAACATTTGTCTCCGCTTCGACATCTCAGAAATTTCTTATGTACTTTCTCCTACCACATAACTTTAAGTTTGATACTGCAGGAGTAGTTGAGAAGGAAAACAAGCTACATCAACTCGATCGAACAAGGCAGAATAAAACACTGGGATAATTACGGTAAGAAAAACAGGGCTTCTCCTTCCAAGCAAGGAGCAATAAACCAAGGTCCCCTTGTGCCAAGCATTAAATTACTCTATAAAGATTTAATTCCGAGCTTCCATGACTTTTCTTCTCATCATTAGCAACATAAAATTGATGTAAAACAAATTTCTCATGTGGAAAAATGATTGTTTGTGATCAGAAACAATCTTAGAGTTAACTTTATGCATTTGGACCTGCTTCACCATATCTGGATGCATGTGAAAAGTATATTCTTTGCTCCTCATAATATGTCAAAGGATAGTCTAGATATCCATTTATAACGTGAAATTTCTAAATTTGAACAATTATATGTAACACTTTTAGACGTTCAAAATCATTGGAGGAACAACTATTGGAGGCCATGTATAGATACTACATCGAAGGATGGTAAATTAACAGAAATTTCCTATTGTTCAAGCTACATATAGTTCTCGGAGCTGACCGTGTATGTGATGCTATAAACACCACAGGAAGAAAAGTGAAAGTACACAAACAAAAATCTGTCATGAAGTTGAAGCTGAAATAAACAAATTATCACAACATAATGCACGTCAAACTAATCAACCTAGTTTCAGTAACTGCACAACATAGCAAATATGCCCTCTCTACAGGTTCTGCACTCTTGTAACTTACCTCCTTTGAAATTTAATAAATGGACGAAAAATAAAAAGACGAAAAAAATGTGGTATAAAGAAACTAGAATACTATGGATATGCATTGATAACTTTGTTCACAATGGACAATAAATCAGAAGAACGGTTCATTAGCGGCAGCAGTTGACACCTCACAGATGATAGCAAGTTAACACAGCAGTAGGTTTTGCAAAAGGAAAACAGAAACCTTATTGTCTTACTGATAGAAACATTGCCAACACTCTAAAGATAGAAGGAAACATCAGTACTGGCTGCTTATCATAAGCATCAGCTACCTCAGATAAAACTGGGAAGGTCAGCACCATTGCTGAGTTTAGTGTCGTGCGGTGGCCAGGTCAAAGGGGTCATCAAATGAACCATCAGTTACGCCACGCACACTCCAAGAAGTAGGACCTCTTTGCATGGCTAAACTAAGCTTGACATTTTTATTGACCCATTTCCAAGTAAACAGAGGCCTCAGGATGGCAGCGATATCATTCTCTGAAGAGAAACCTTCTGGGCGCCAGCCAATCACCATTTCCTCTAGCGCCTGTGCTCATTCGGCAATGAATTTGATGAATGCTAACTCACTTCTCTTGCCTTGAAACTCATGGATGAAAAACTTCTTGACGTGCGACTCAACACATTCAATAGGGCAAGCCTCCTGCCAAAACTTGGACTTGACATTTCCAGTGGACCCATTGACTCTCGTAGACTGCAAATTAGATCAAATCAAAGAGTTCAGGTAACTATTGTTATGATTCCTGCAAGGATCATATATCTGATAACGGCATTAAAGATACAGTGACATGCCCATGTAAAATACCAAATGAAAGAAGCAGGGTTGACAAAAGAATTACATAGATATGAAGCGTCTCAACGTTGGGGAAGCATTTGAGGAAGGTAGAAATTTTCTTGACTTCTTTGCGGACCTCAAGTTGCACAGGCAAAGCCAAGACCTGGATGTTTGGGACAATGGTGTTTGAACCTACCTTGGTACCTGCCTGCAATGCACCAGAAACAATAAGATCACATTCACACCGTTGGCACAGATACACAAAGAAACAGAACGAAATTTAGGATTTTTCATCTTGCAAGAGCTGGACCTCTATGATGGTCTTGCCGATCTCCAGTTCGTACTGTTCCTGCTGCAAGCATCCAAACATTCGCAGTATGGGTGCCTTGCCAATCTTGACCCTGGAGCACTTTTTGCCCCCAATGCGAGGGGCCCTGGTGTCCAACAGAAAGAGCCCCTCCAGGCAAGGAGCGTCGGCTACGACGATGTCCCCCAAGGAACACTGTATCAGCTGCAAGCACCGAAGGCTGCGGCTGATCAGGCAGAGGTGCACGTCGGTCTGGCTTGCGATGATGGCGAGGGTCTCCAGGACGGGGCTCCTGTCCAGCAGGAAGGCGAGGTCTCGATCCTTCATGACGATCAAGCTGAGGACGAGCTCCCGGAGGTGGGGAAATGCGGCTGCGCGGGGAAGGGCGGCGGTGTTGGGGAACTTCCAGGCGCCGATGTGCAGGCGGGTGAGCGAGGTGCAGCTGAAGAGCGCGGCGGGGAGAGGGAGGTCGAGCGGCCACGGTCGGTTGATAAAGGCGAGTTCTTGGACGCCCTTGTCGGCGACCAGCTGCAGCCACTGCTTGATGTCCTCCCTGTTCACGTCGAAGTAGTTGCAGGTGATGCGGATGCAGCGGAAGGGGCCCGGGTGCGCGGCGATGACGTCGGACACCGCGTTGGAGATGCCGAGAGAGTCCTCGAGTCCCGGCCGCCAGAACAGGTTCTCCTTGCATCCCGGGATGAGGTGCGCGTCGAAGAAGATGAGGGGCACGGACCGCCAGAGGCCGCGCCAGCGCATGGCGAGCGCGCCGGTGCGGACGGCGTCCTTGGCGGGGAGGCGGGAGACGATGTTCTGCAGGATCTGGTCGGGGAGGCTGCTGATGCGGTCCACGCCGTCGTTCGGCGCCGCGTTGGCTGCGGCGGCGGCGGCGGCGAGGGGTGCGTCGGGGGTGACGGGCGGAGGTGGGAGGGCCTCGTACACGAACTTGAGCGCCGTGCTCGTAGCTTCATCCTGGGCGTCGAAGGGGCGGACTGTCCTGATGCTCTCAACGCGCCACCCGCTCAGGTCCATGCTCGCCGGCGGCGGGCGAGAGCGGATTGAGCTGCGGAAGTGGAGTGAATGCGGAGGGCGGAGGCGGAGTTCTTGTCTTTTAGTGGGTGAGCTGCTTTAGGGCTCGGCCTCATTGGGCTGACCAGGTCACTCTTAGGCCCATACACAATTGCATTTCTGCCCCGTTTCCTCGACTAACATTTGTTGCTAATACGGGTTAAATTCAGCAAAAAAAATCTTATCTTGTACCAAATGCGTTAAATCTTGTGTTTCCTCATATTATTCCGCCAACCAAGATTGTGTATTCATCGCAAAAAAAAAGCAAGATTGTGTATTGTGTTCGTCCATGATCGCCTCATTAAGGGTAATCTTATCTTTTTAAATGTATTTGGACAAGATTACCATTGTAGATTTGCCGCTACTTTTAAAAAAAACTCGACCTGCCAGGGGAAGAACCGCCCCCGACGGCATTATATTAAGGAGAAGAGCCTTCTCACGCAGGCCGAGAAAATCCCCGAACCCCCTCCCCATCCATACACAGGGACTCAGCTGGCCGTTGTGAGCTGTGGCGCGAGTCTTTACCTATGCTTTGGCCTGGGGAGGACGAGGGGATTTTTTTTTCTCGCACTGCAGCGTAGCATTTCAGCTACATGGTGCTACAGTGCGCCGGAGAATAAATCCCCGGCAAGTGCGGCACCCAGGGCTCGAACCCTGGGCGGGAGCCTCACTGGCCAGTGGCTTTTCCACTGCGCCAGGAGCCCCTTCGCGATTTGCCGCTACTTTTCTACGCCAAGACCATGCAGCAATAGAGATTGTTCACGAGACCATGACTGATACATGTCGCCAATATTTTTGGTTATTATTCTGAAAAAGGCCTGAGCACAGTGAAGCTCTAACGCGGAAGAATTATCCTGTCTTGATCAAGATTTGAGGGGCAAGGACATCCTACGCAAACTAGTAGAACGAGAAAGAGCGAGCATTCAGTTTCCAGAATAATATTCTGATGGCAGGTAGCACCCTTTTTTTCAGTGAACATGTGTCACATAGTGAAGCTTGATCTGGACTGTGTGGGTATTAGCTATGCAACGTGAATATGCATGAGTGCAGAAAACGGTACATGGAAACGAACCCATCTGTGTCATATTTGTAATCTTTTTAGTGATAAAAATAGATTTTCAAAACCATTTAAATGTCATTGTGTCTGCATGGCCAAGGAATTGATCAGCTAACAGTACTAGTATGGCATGGATTACCATGGTATCTTCAGCCCTGTGGTGAAAACCTAACAACAAATGAGCGCGGTGCTCTCCATTGCTGTTGGGAGGGAATGGAATATTAATCAAGTTGGTGTCAACGCATTTTTTTTAATTAGCAGTGGGATCAACACACAGCATGGCAACAGCCTGATGCGCTACAGTGTTACAATGACAACAGAGAGATCAGACTCTAACTATATGATTGAGCTGAAGTTCTCCATTACAGTGTTACAATGACTTAGAAACCATCGATCTAGCAGCGTTCAAGCTGCTGCAACAGAAACATCTGTACACAAGAAACATCTATGCGCAAGAAGTTAATCTCATAAATCTTGTGGCGTCCCTTGCCGACCCAACCCCCTCACAATGCCTAGGCAACGCAACAAAAACAAGGCTCACAAGAAAAAATAGAACCTCCGTACAATATCATTCACAGAGTAATCTACTAGCTTCAGAAAACTTCACAACCAAACAGAATCAGAAAGACTGCATATATAATTTTATTGACTTGCAAAATATGCTGGCAATCAGTCAGGAACTAGAATAGCTAAATATGCTGCTGATGGACCAAACATTACAACAACAACAACAACAACAAAGCCTTTTTATCCCAAACAAGTTGGGGTAGGCTAGAGATGAAACCTGCATGAACCAACAAGAGAGGCAAAACCAACCAAAACGAGAAAGAGCAAAACAGAATAAAAGGGAAAAAAAAGAGTGAAAAAGTTTTTTTTTAAAAAGGGTTTTTTAAAAAAAGAACTAAAAAAAGGAGAAATCAAGGTTCCGGCACGTGGATTGCTTGCTTCCACTCTCTCCTATCCATAGCTAGCTCCTCAGCAATATTCCAGTCCTTCAGGTCTCTCTTCACCGACTCTGCCCATGTCAAAAGTAGCCGGTCGACCTCTGCCTCTCCTCATATTTTCTGGACGACGTATTATCCCACTACATACAGGCGCCTCCTTCGGTCTTCGTTGCACATGTCCAAACCATCTCAAGCGATGTTGAACAATCTTCTCCTCAATTGGTGCCACCCCTAATCTCTCATGTATGTCGTCATTCCAGACTCGATCCCTTCTTGTGTGGCCACATATCCATCGCAACGTACGCATCTCTGCTACACTTAGTTGTTGGATATGCTTTCTTTTAGTTGACCAACATTCTGCTCCATACAGCATAGCAGGTCGGATCGCTGTCCTGTAGAATTTGCCTTTTAGCTTTTGTGGCACTTTAGTGTCGCAAAGGACACCTGTAGCTTGACGCCACTTCAACCATCCAGCTTTAATTCTATGACTGACATCGTCATCGATATATCCATCCTTATGTAGCATTGATCTCAAGTAACGAAAGGTGTCTTTCTTGGGTACTACATGACCATCGAGGCTGACATCTCCATCCTCCTGCCCCGTAGCACTGAAATTACACTTCATGTACTCTGTTTTAGACCTACTTAGCCTAAAACCTTTTGACTCCAGAGTGAGTCTTCACATATCCAACTTCTCAGCAACACCACTCTTGCTCTCGTAGCACCATGTCATCTGCGAAGAGCATACACCAAGGGATAGCACCTTGTATATCTCTTGTGACCTCATCCATCACCAGAGCAAAGAGATAAGGGCTCAAAGCCGACCCTTGGTGTAGCCCAACATGAATCGGGAAGTCAGATGTGTCCCCACCACTTGTTCGAACACTTGTCACAACATTATTATACATATCTTTGATTAGATTAATGTACTTAGTTGAGACTTTGTGTTTTTCCCGGGCCCACCACATGACATTCCTAGGCACTTTGTCATATGCCTTTTCCAGGTCAATGAAGACCATATGCAGGTTTGTTCCCTGTATCTTTCTATTAGTTGCCTTTATAGGAAAATTGCCTTCATAGTTGACCTTCCGGGCATGAAACCAAACTGATTTTTGGTCACACTCGTCATCTTCCTCAGGCGGTGCTCGATGACTCTCTCCCATAGCTTCATTGTATGGCTCATCAGCTTAATTCCACGGTAATTAGTACAACTTTGAATATCTCCTTTATTCTTGAAGATTGGTACTAATGTACTGCGCCTCCACTCTTCGGGCATTTTGTTTGTCCGAAAGATAAGGTTGAAGAGCTTAGTGAGCCATACTATCGCTATGTCTCCGAGACATCTCCAAACCTCAATGGGGATACTATCGGGGCCCATCGCCTTACCTACCTTCATCCTTTTTAACGCCTCCTTTACCTCATATTGTTGGATCCTTCGCACGAAACCTCTGTTGTTATCATCGAAGGACTCATCCAACTCTAAGGCAGAGCTCTCAGTCTCCCCATTGAACAGTTTGTCGAAGTATTCTCTCCATCTATTCTTGATCTCCTCATCCTTCACTAAGAGTTGATTCGCTTCATCCTTGATGCACTTGACTTGGTTGATATCCCTCGTCTTCTTCTCACGGATCTTGGCCATCTTATAGATGTCCTTCTCTCCCTTTTTTGTGTCCAAACGCTGGTAAGGCGATGAAGTTTGATGGACCAAACATTACAATGACAATTTCCGATGAAGTTTTAAGGCAACAAATACATAGTAGCTTCAAAAATCTCAAACTCACTAGTACTACTACCACTAGAAGCAGCCACAGCAATAGACACCATAAGGACTGGGACAGACATGAGCAGAAAAGAATATTTTTGAGGAAAAAAGAAAGAGAGAAAAAGGAAACCAGAACAAACAGGAGCCTAAATGACTAGTGCAGATGATAGTTAAAGACTTGCAAAATGAAATGTATGTAGATAGCCAAGCAGGATGCAGAAAAGTACGCATTTCAAGAAGCATTAGAAAAGGTATCTCTCAAGTAAAACAGTGGCTTTGATATGTGAAACTCTGTTACTACCATCCATAAGTTACAACTTTTAAGTTTGAAAACGGCTTTTGAGCTCCGGTTTTCCTAATCCAATGTGGCACGACTGATTCTTCCAACAGAACAAATATGGGCTAACTGACAGTCCTTTTCAGTGGAAGGTACGGTGCCTTCCATTACTAACTTTTCACCTGTTTTGAAACTGGTATGGCAAATACATAGAAACTATTTATTTTCGGTCACTTTCATTAAGAAGCAAGGAAAGTAGAAAGCTGCCCTTTTTGTTTTTGCGCAAATGAGTATTCTAACCTAGGAAAAGCATCGAAACTTGCGTTGGTGGTTGTCTAGACCAAATTTCATATGAAGAGTGCATCACAAAAGCTTTTTGAACTTGATTTTCTTCATATACTTGAAGAATAATACCAGATTTCGTTTTGTATGCTAGAAGCTTTCCTCTACAACCAAAACACTATGTTGATTTCCTTCAGTTACTTGAAGGATAATAGCAGTGAATATGTGTGACTTGCATATTCACTACTAGGAGCTATGCGCCAGTTTTCATAATTTAACATTTTCAGTTGATTCTGTGTATGGCAAACATATCCCTAAGGAAATCAGGCATGCCACTGCATATGCTGCTAATTTAATTGACAACTGACGCAAGTATTTGTTAGAAAGGTATGGTAATGAGTATTTTTTTCACCAACGAACCATGGCCTAGTGTTAAAGCAAACTGTCCAGTTCGTGAGACTAGAAGATAAATATCTGATCCAAGTAAAATAATAGACCAATCAGCTAATCAAGCATGTCCATATATGAAATGATGTAATTCAAAGCATCCATATATGATATGCTGTAGTTCAAAGCATACAAAGATGGGAGGAGAAACAACACAATGCTTGGAAAATTAATCAACCTTTGCTTCACAAACTAAACAGAGTGATGCCAATTTCAGGATGTAAAATCTGCAAACAATAAATAATGATGAAGATGGAACAACCATTCCTAGAAACACTCCAAAATAAAATCAGCAAATCATGAATCAATATTTCGTTTAGACTCCTTTAACTCTCCATGACGCCACCAGCTTCCAGACATAAATTTTTGTAATGCCACTTCTTGCTAGAGGGAAATCAGAACAAATGCAAGTAGCAGTTGCACAGAAATCATAGTGAACCCAGGCAACGGTAGGCTTTAGCAAAACAAACAATGCTACGAATTAAGTTCATACATGCAGTCATTCAGAAATGTTACAATCTTTATTTAAACTTCAAAAAGCTGATGCTGAGAATCGCTTTTGAATGTAGATGGCTGCCACCTCAGAGAGTCATGCGACAATGAAGCACAGTGGCACCGCTGTTGAGTTCAGCGTCAGCAGTCAGCAGGTCAAAAGGGTCTTCCAGTGAAAAATCAGATGCCAACCCAAAACTCCAAGGAGGAGATGCCCCATCAGGGTCTGGACTCTTGAAGATGATCAGCTTACACTCTTTGCTGGCCCATTCAGTAGAAGTAAGAGGCTTCAGCTTTGCATTCACATCATCCGCTGAAGAGAAACATTGAGAGGCCACCATAACCACCATCTTTTCCATGACCTGCACTCTCTCAGCGACGAACTGGAGGAACGCTATCTCACTTTTCTTTCCCCGAAACTCATCGAGAACAAACTTATTCACATGCCGCCGAACACATTCAATATGGCCAGCCTCCTGCCAGAACTTGAGATTGAGCTTGCCACTGGTATTATCAGTTTTCAGAGACTGCAAATCAGACAAAACATACACAGTTACGTTTTCAGTGGCGACAAGTCATACAACAGAAATTATCATTTGAAGTTGACAAAATTTACAAAGATATGGAGCGTCTCGACATTCGGAAAACATTTGAGGAAGCAAGGCACCATCTTGATTTCATTGCGGACTTTAGAATGCACCTCCAAAGACAAGACCTGGACGCTGGCCATGATGGTGCTTGGGCTCACTCTTGTATCTGCCTGCAATTCAAGCCCGCAATGTTGATTCAAATGCACAAGGAAACAGAAATTAAGATGACATATTTGACATTTGACAGGAATACACAAACAAGCAAATCGAAATTAAGACTTGCTGGTAGCGATATATGCACCTTGATTGTGTTGCTGATCTCCAGTTCCTGATTGTCAGCCTGCCAATATCCCAGCGTGCGTAGGTTGGGTGCATGGCCAATCTTGATCCTTGGGCACTTGTGGCCACGGACGGTCATCCACAGCAAGAGCCTCTCCAGGCGAGGAGCGTCCACCACGGTGACGTCCTGTATGATACACATGCCCAGCTGCAGGCACCGCAGGTTGCGACTGACCACGCGGAGGCGCAGCCCGGTCTGGACCGAGATGATGATGAGCTTCTCCGGGACGGGACTCCTGTCGAGCAGGAAGGCGAGGTCTCGGTCCCGTATGACCATCATGCTGAGGATGAGCTCCCGGAGGTGGGGGAAGCCGGCGGAGCGCCGAAGAGGTGGAGGCGGGTGAGGGAGGCGCCGCAGCCGAAGAACGCGGCGGGGAGAGGGAAGTCGAGCGGCCACGGACGGTTGATAAAGACGAGTTCTTGGACGCCCTTGTCGGCGAGGAGCTGCAGCCAGCTCTCGGCCTCGGCCTCATGGGACGCCATGTGGCCGCGGGTGAGGTGGACGCAGCGGAACGGGCCCGGGTGCGCGGCCAGGACGGTGGACGCCTGGAGGACGATGACCATGGACAGGATGTCGTTGCCTCCGGGCTATCACGCGCTCGGCGTCCAGGGATTCGGGGACGATGTCGGCGTCGACGAGGACGAGCGGCACGGACCACGGAGCGCCAGAGGCCGCGCCACCGCGAGGCGAGAGCGCCGGTGCGCGCGGCGTCCTTGGCGGGGAGGCGGGAGACCACGTCCAGGAGAATCTCGTCGGGGAGAGCGTTGATGCGGTTGGCGCCGTCGGCCAGTGCCCGCGCGGCGACGGCGGAGGCGAGGGGCGCGGCGCGGGAGACGGGTGGGTTGGGGATGGCGTTGTACACGAATTCGAGCGCCACGGCCGAGCCGAGCCCAGCAACTCAGACATGTCGTCCAGGCAGAGGTGCGCCATGAGGCCCTGCATCTGCAAGCCCGGGGGTTGTCGCTCATCTCCCTCAGGCTCTTGCCCATGAGGAACTGCTCCTCCATGGCAAATCTAACTCCAAAAAAAAAAAAAAAAATCAAATCAAACCAAACTCAAAGGTCACTTTACATGAAGATCTTACTGACTAAGCAAATTCAAAAATCAAAAATTGATAAATTCCTAAATAGCTAAGCCAAATTCAATGAACAAATCCAATCTAAAAAACTTACAACTTGAACTTTAAGTTATCTTCAGACCCCACCACAAGTTTCTGTCCTTAAGGCTATCTCCAATGGAGCACCTATTTTGCACTTTATGTTGAAAATGGGTGGTGAAACAAGCAAAACACTTCTCCAACCGACCACCCATACAGGTGACGCATTTTAAGAGAGGGGCGGGTGGTGATGCACAAATGGATTACAGATTGCCCTGACCCATCCTCCTGCGCGCGCGTGTCTCGCCCCCGACGCCTCCATCGACAACGAGAAGATTAGCAGGTGGAGGGGCGACGGCGCGGCGGGGCAGGCGCTCGAGCGCGCGGGCGCGGCGGGGCGGCAGCGCTCGGGCGCGGGCCGGGCGCTGGAGCGCGCGGGCGCGGCGGCCAGGAGAAGAGAGGGCGAGGAACCGAAGGAGGAAGAAGAGAAGATGTGGCCCAGGAGGCGATTTGCGGCGTCGGAGAGGAGGAAGGGGACGGCACGACGGGCCGCATCCCCGAGCGGGTCGGCGGCGGAGGCAGCGTAGCTCAGGGACGGCGCGAGGCGCGGCGGGCCACCACCTCGCTGCTCCTCGAGGACGGAGGCATTCGATCCAGCCACCTCGACTTCTCTGATCCCCGTCGCCGTCCTCACGTCGCGTCGTCGTCCGAGCCGGCGGTCGCCTCGATTGAGTTCCTCGGGCGAGGAGGCCGCCCCGCCCTGGACGGATCAAGACCTCCCCGGCTGCCACGACAGAGAGGAGGCCGTCGACCTCGGATGCCGAGGAGGATGACGAATCGAATTGGAGGCGGGAGGGGAGGAGGGGTGCTCCGCCTCGTCGGCCAGCAGGAGGGAGAGGAGGCGGCAGGCCATGGCAGCGAGGGGGTGGCGAGGAGAGAGAAGGGTCAGCCGGGAGGAAGGAGGAGGAGGAGAAAGTGGAGGCGACGGCTGCTCCTCCTCTGGAGCGGCGGTGAGGCGGCTGGCGCGGCGGTAGGGGCGTCCGCGGCGGCGCGGCGCGGGCGGGCGCGACGGCGGCGCGCGGGCGGAGGAGAAGGAACGGCGGCGGAGGAGAGGGATTTAGGTTTAGGGATGGGTCTTCGGTTGGAGATGCAATTTTTTTGGTGTCCTATGTCTAACATCTTCAAAAACCTTCATCCAAAACCAAATCGTCAGCCTGTTCTTCAGAATCTGTCAGTCCACTTCAAAATTCGATATCTCCTATTCTGCGGATCCGTTTGGACTGCATGAGTACTTCCTAGAAAGATCTCTAAGTTGTCTACAACTTTGGTATTCAGACTTTTCTCATCTTCTGCCCCGACAATTGCAAGTTCTTGTTTTTGTGACTGCTCCTCGCAATCTGGACATATATCAATCTGTTTCCTTGAAAAGGCCATGTCTTTCTCGTTTGCTCAAACTTTTGCTTGTAGCTGCTAGCTACGATTGTCCAGAAGTCCTTTACCATGTTATCATCCTTGTTTACCATGGTTGTACTGTTTGATTCCACCTATCCACATATGGACAACTACGATCCTTCTTGCACCCTTCACTCTTCCTTCTTCTTGAATCTCGGGACGTGTTCTCTTAAGAAGGAGGCTGTGACATCCCGTGTCACTTGAAACTCAATCCATCGCAAATCCAACTCCAAAAAAAAAAAAGAATCAAACCAAACTCAAAGGAAAAGAGTCAAATTTTCAAAATTCGAATAAAGATCAATCAAAGCTTATAAAAGCAATTCAAAATTTTCAATGACAACTTGACCTGAAAAAAAATTCATATGAAAATACATCAGAAAAGATAATTTTGGAGAATTTTTCAAGATTTTATGAATTCCAAAAGCGCTCTCAAAAAATCAGTGAAGTTCATCAAATCCCTTTGTTCTAGAATTTTTATTTCCAAATCCTTAGCTCAGATCAACCTGATCCCAAAAATAAAGTTAAAGACCCTTGTCTCCTATTGCCCCAGAATTTTTTTCAGAATTTTTGGAAGCCTGTATCTCTATCTTCTCTACTCCTTATCTTTACTCTTCTTTATTTTCCTTCTGAGTCTGCGTGCGTCGCCTGTCTCTTACGAAAACTCGGCGCTGACAGGTGGGACCGCTGCCCCTTTCTGCTCTCGCGCGCCCACTTCGCCTGCTGTCCCGACTCCTCTCTCGACTCACGTTCTTTTCTCTCCTCCCGATCTCCATCTCCCTCACCAAACCCTAGCCGCCGCACCGCCATTAGCCGCGCCTGACTCGCCCCGGTGGGTGCCTAAATCACCGTCGCGACGACCCACCCACTTACTCTGTGGCGGCGCGCGCGGCACCATTTTGCTGGTCGAGGGGGTGGGGTCCGTGGTCGCGACCAGTGGCGGACCACACACGAAATTGTAGGTGGGGCGGAGATGGACTGCGACCACGACTTCGCCCGCCATCCGGCAATGGTTGCATGGTCTCTTGAGCCTCTGTCTGTGGCGTACTGCCGTACTCTCTCCATGGATGTAGCTGCACGATTAGCAGAGAGTTTGGTTTCGAAATCCAACTCCGATCGACAAATGCGCGACGCTATTCACGACCATCAGATTGCCACTTCCGCTTCGTGTGTGTCCCTGGTTGCTGGCCTGGGCAAACAATCCTAAAGGCCAGCTTGTTATTGGGCCTTAGCATTGCTAGCATGTGGCATACACTGATATCCCTTCAGGCTCTCTTCTTCCCTGTTATTTCTGACCAGGAGGCAGCAACGACCATGGCGCAGCTCACAGACGGCAGAGAAACCAAATCAGGGCAGGGGAATGGCGGCAGGGGGTTCTTGCCGGTGGGTTGCTGGGGCAGCCGCCCCACCCTGCCGTATGGGGCGGTTCGCCCCTGGTCGCGACGGTGAGCGGCTACGAGGGCCAGGAGCGCCACCACCTCATCAAGCTCATCACAGATACCGGCGCCAGCTTTGACGGATTCATGAGCAAGTCCACCCACCTGGTTAGTACGCATCGCCCGCCCGCTTGCTCGCTGCGTGCGCGTCTCGATTCTGTCGGGGTTCGATTTGGTTTGGTTTGGTCCCGTGCTGCTGAATACGGGTGCCTGCGTGGTTCTGGGGAAGCAGGTATGCTTGAGGCTGGATGAGAAGAAGTATGACATCGCCAAGAGGATGCACACGCGCGTCGTCAGCCACCGGTGGTTCCAGGACTGCCTTAGGGAGGGGAGGCAATTTATCTTCCTCTGCTTGTTGTGAATGGCAGGAGCGATTTCTCTTCCTCTGCTTGTTGTGAAATTGTAAATGGTGTGAGGGAACTCACGAACCATGGAGTTGACAAGGAAATATTATTTGGGTGATATTAATGTGAAATTGGAATTGGGATCTAGATTTGCAAAGATTTGCTGTGACGACTGCAATCATCCTAAGGAGCGAAAATTGTTGTGGGAAGTTCTAATCCTTCTGTCCAATTTTATCCTAAATTTGTGTTACCATAAGTTGCAATTGATGCTACTGAAAATGGGTAATTCACTTGATTAAGACGCCAAAGTTGTCCTGTAGACAACAATAAGTTGCTGAATGTTATCTTATTCTGTGGAAATGTTTAGGATGTCTTTCTCAAAAAACCTTCCCTTGTGCGTGAATGGAGTGGCGAAGAAGCAGGGCAGTCCCAGCAGAGGTTCCTGCTCAACCTTGTAAGCAAGTCAATAAAAATGTTGTCATGGAGGATAGAGTTTTGAAAGATTTACCTGATGATTTCTGCAGTACTCCAGCCAGCTATATGAAAGCTTGATGATTCAGATTCTGATTCTGAGAATGAGGCATGGACTGATTCATCCCTACTAAAAGAGGTAATGAGTTAACAGACCATAACTTCACTTGATTTCTTACGTGCATACAATTCTTGAATCGTTATCGTTTCCAAAGTTATCTGCTTTATCATTTTTTTTGGATGTTCAATTTATCGTCAAAGTTTACCCGGTGTCCTGGTGTGATGGAACAACGATGGCGGCACAACTTCAGCGAGCCCAACTCTTGCGATTTTGCTCCTGTAATGTTGCTCCTTGGTTAATGATGCATTGGATGGCATGCTTACTGTTTTCATTCATAACCTTCCACCACAAAATGTACTGTTTGCAGCGAAACAATAACGCTGCTAACCAATGGTGGAAGGAACTAACTCGCAGGTTGGTTACAAATTCAAAATCATTTTCTTGCACCCATGTTAATCTAGGACTATTCTAATTCTGAAATTGATATATTTCCTAATGAAATTAGGAGGTCATGAAATACTCTCTAAAGATGCAGAAGTTGAGGCTCATCGATTGATTTCAGCGACAGTGCTGCTGGACACAATTCTGTTGAATCTCGATGTAAAGCACTCTTCATTGACTTGTTTGTTTTGTGAATTTAATTATGTACTGAACCTGGCAATCATTTAAGCTATTGCACCTATGGTTCCAGACTGCCTTATTCAACAGCATTGTATCGTCTACACCTTTTATCTTGCATTTAGTCAGGCACTGGTTACGTTTCTAATCTTCACTTGATGTCAATTTCTTAGCTGCTGTGCCATCAACTACTGTCTGCGACGAGCCAAAAGTACACTAATTAACCAAAAGGTATGTCTCATTTATTATTATAATGTTCAAGATGCAACTGCATCTGAACTTTAGATAGTTTGATTCACCCAAGTGAATATCTTTTGATTCAGAATTCCTGTGAATAGGAGTAAAAATAAGGAAGTCAGTATGAAGTGAGGGTATAAAGGACACTGGGATAATGCAGTACCACTAGAGACCTCATTTGCAACCAGAGGAAGCTTGATCAGCTGGTTGGGCCCAATATGCACCTTACAAATCTTTAGGTCCGACGAGAACCTTATCTTCTGAGGTTGCACCACTCAAATGTTGAGACGCAGCCATACAGTGCAGTAGTACTCATGATCCCTCCTTTTTTCCCTTTGATACATGTCATGAAACTTTCATATTATGAGGGAAACAAATATATTCTTTATTATTTGATCCTCAAGTTCTTGAACTCTCAGTTATAGTGCACATGAATGTTCATTAGATGCAATTGTAATAGTTTTCTTTTCTGGAATCAGTGTCATCTACCTGCATATTGTGTTATAAAATCTATGCTGACAGAATCGGACTGCCTTGTGTCATGGATCGTTCATTTAGATAAAATCATGTTAGATGATTGTATGACGTGCGGTAATTGGACAACGAGTGATACATATTAAAATTATATAATTATCATTTCTAGCATTTGCAGGGTGTTACAAATGCTTCACATGTATATATTAATGTTGTTTCAATGCTCACTTCTCATTAATTAATCAAAGTCCTGATTATGATCTGTGATTTATATTGGGTCCACTTCCAAGTCCTGATCTACTTTGTTAATCAAAAAATGCCTGTATTCCAATCCATGATTCGTACCGTCGAGGCAAGTGACTCCTTTAATCATAAGTTTAAACAAATATAATATAATTGCATGGGTAGCATTTACAATTTTTATTATAACAATATCGAAAGATTTTTTAAATTTGAACAGCCCGTAGCAACGCACGGGCACTTTTGCTAGTATTATTTTATTTGTGTTCTGATTCACTGCTGCGTGCGTCGCGCCTCTCCCACCCGTGGAAACTCGGCGCCGACAGGTGGGCCCGCGATCCCCCGCTGTCTCCCGCAGTCCCGCTCACCCCTCTCCTCCCGCACGCCTCCTCCATCGCCCGCCGCGGCTGCGCGCGCGATTGGTCCCCTCTACCCGGGACGCCCAATTCCCTCCTCGCAGAAGAGAAGCGAGAGAGCTGCAGATAGGAGCCCCCGAATCCAAACCCGAATTGCTGCGGGCGGCGACGAATCTGAGACCTCCTCGCCAGGCGTTGGCGGCGAGTCCGTGATGGTCGCCCGCTGCTCTCCACGGCGGACGCTGACATGCACAACTCCTCCTCCTCCTCAGCCGCCGCGTCTCCGCTGCCCCTCTCCCCGGCCGACGGCTTCCTCTGCGGTAACCATCCCTCCCGACCTGTTGCTTGTTTCTTTGGGGAATTCCGTCGAGCACCTTGCTGACCGGCCTGATTTTATTGTTTCTTGGGGCCTGGGTTGCGCAGTGAAGGACGGCGTGGACGGGATGATCAAGTACGTCGCTAACAAGCCCTCCGTCGGGCTCTACTTCGTCCAGCAGCACGCCCGGGCCTCTACGCCCATCCTCCTCGACGTCAAGGTCTGCCGCTCTCCTCAAAATTTATCCCCGTCACAGTACTAAAGACGATGACTTTATTAGTGTTCCGTTGTACATTGGCCCAACGATTCATGTTGTAAATCGCGTGCGGATCCGGCTTTGGGCGTTGCATATTGTCCTAAACCATGTATCAAATCAAACATTTGGGCAATATTTAGAGTAGAAAGGATTGTGTTTTGATTCTTGTTCTGTGTCTGCCTATTTAGTGGTTTTTTCAGTTTCTCTCATAATGGAACTGAGCTGATTCATATCCCTGCTGATTACCTTATCATGCCACTCAATTTTTTCTCCAGTCTAGCGCATTATAATCGAATTCCTTGCTGTCAGCCATCAATCTGAATCCTGTAGTTTGGATGTAGTCAAACTTGAATATCGAGTTACTGTTCAAATTCCGATTACTATTCAAATTTGAGTTACTATTCACAGCACTACTACAGTGGCAGCCCACTCACTCAACGGCGCTTGAGTGGCACTCGAGTAGCACTCGAGTGGTATGATGCTTTGATTAGTATTACACTAAGCGGATTTTTGTTATATTCAGGATCTTTAAATTTGGTTGGCGAGGCTAGGCAGACAGCCAGAAGGTATAGCCTATCAGATGCGAAAATCCTACTCGGTATTCACCATACTTCTCGCTAGTTTGCTTCAGGAGCGGCTAAGCTTTCCCCTAAATAATCCTAATCATGCGCATACGAGGCGGGTTCCTATCGTCTCCTCAGGCAGTTCCACCCAAGGGAACACTTCTCCGCGGTCACAGTAGTCTCTCTGCCACTCTCAGGGCCAGACCAAACACCGCATCGGAAGCTTCTCCTATAAGGTCCCTAACATAGAGACTCACCCGTACAAGCATGACTAAGAGCACAAAGGAGATTTTCAAAGCAGAACTACTTCATTTCCACAAACATAGCTTACATATGGTTTTCCCTTTCGGGAACCAACAAACACTCAAACAAACACGAGAGAATTAATTACCTTACAGGCGGGATATTACAGTGGTTGTACACACTCTATTACAGGTGGGATTACTACTGGTGGGAGAGAGCGCTCGCGCTCAGGACTGCTATGGCTCGGTCGATGGATGCGTCGATAGGTGGATGCCTCTCTTCTGAACCCAGGAGCCTCCTTTTATAGCCGCGCGAGAAGAATCTTCCTCCTATTTATTTAGCCACGTACCCTCCGTCTTCCTGTAGTAAGGACTCCAGGTGTATTATTTCTCTGTAGTAAGGACACCAGGTGTTCGCCTTCTTCAACTCCTCATCTGCTGATCCTTCTAGAGCCATATGATGTGCGTCTCTCTTTTCAAAAACGCCATCGAATATTTGGCTAGGCATAGCATAGCCATGTCTGCCATCATTCCTTGACGATATTCTTTCAGTGCACTGGCCCATATATGCATGCATAGAGATATTCTCTTCTAAGTATATTTATTATATCTTGCCACGCCCGAATTATTGAGAGTACCACTCTCAATATAATTAGAGAACTTCTTCTAGAATATTCAAACATTCACTGCCGTTTGTAAACTTAATTAGATTCAGATTCTGGCTTTTGTCCATGTCCAGCAATATCCAGCATATCTTCGTCTAAAAATGAATTTGACCACTTTTCATCATATGACTTCTTTATTTCTTCAAATTTTTCATCTATTTTTTTCTTCAGTTCATCTATTCCTTCTTTATTTCTTTCTTCCATTCTGGAGCTATTGATTCTAATTTCTCTTCGAGCTTCCAATCAATATATTCACGATCTAAAGGGTCAACTCCCTTAATTAAACATTCTTTATATGTTGGCTTGTTGGAAGTACTACATTCTTCTTTTACTTTGTACCCACGAATTCTTTGACCTTTATTATGGCTGGCACTTCAGAAGCTTTATTATTATTCATCAGTCTATAGCTTTGAATATATTCTTTTGCAGCTGGCTCTATATAATAATTTGGTCCAATATGCAATCTTGCTTTGGTCAGCGCTTCATCTATATCCATATATTTAGCAAATGATGGAGTTTCTTTTGAATACTTCATATCTTCCTTCAGGATAACAATTTGCTCAAATGATGTATATATTCCAGGTCTGTTGCCATTAAGTATTATATATAATGGCTTCAATTGGATCTTCTCAGGACATTCGGTTGATGACATCATTCCATTGATCATATGAAAATATTCAGAAAGGCTATGTAATATTGCCAGAAAGTATCCTTTATCTTCTTTCTTATTATTGTATTGGAACCAGAAATTATCCAATAAGCATTGTTGAACCTCATCTAGAATAATTTGATCTTTGGGCTTGAACTTGAAGGTATTCTGCGGGAAAACCTTTAATTTATTTTCTGGCCCAAAGGTGTCTGATTCGATTTCTGCATAATTCATCATTCTTTTCATACCTGCAAAATAGAAGATCGAGAAAACAGATCAGGCAATTTGTTGTCTTTACACTTTATAACCATTTCCAGTAATAATATCTTCAAATAAACCCATCTTCTAATCGAACTTTTCTTACTATTAATCTGATTATAGTATCTACATATTGCTTCACAATCAGTTCTAACTGTAAATTCTTTGAATCCAAGGTATAAATGAAATGCATTTATTGCAGAAATTACTGCTAGAATTTCTCTATCAGTGTTATTCATAGTTTTCAACTTATAACTCTCTGAAGCATATATGCAGATTTTCTCCTCAGTTTTAGATGAATATTTATTAGGCCTTTGCTTCAATATTGCACCCCATCCTTCTTTAGATGCATCTGTTTCTATAATAAAATAGTTGTCATCTCGGGTAACTCCAAAGGCTTTAAATTTTTCACCTTTTCTTTGATAGCCTTTACTAATTTTATGTCTTCTGAATTTAAATATATTTGACCGTTCTTCCTTAACTTTGCATATAATGGCCCAGCAGGTTTCGCTAAATTATCTATATATTTTCTGGCATAATTTACAATTCCCAAAAATTGTTGCAGAACTTTCTTATCATTCATGGCATCAGGAAACTGTAATATTTTCTTTGCAATATGCTCTTGTAAATA
Organism: Eragrostis nindensis; assembly: GCA_012490785.1. Classification (NCBI taxonomy): domain Eukaryota; kingdom Viridiplantae; phylum Streptophyta; class Magnoliopsida; order Poales; family Poaceae; genus Eragrostis; species Eragrostis nindensis. The sequence goes on from JAAXCT010000872.1 coordinate 244,620, forward strand.
AATTTTTCCTTCTCCTATCTCATGACCAAGAAAATTAATCCTTTCTTTGCATATTTCAATTTTCTTTTTAGACAATATTAATCCGTTTTGTTCTACCTTTCTAAAAAATACTTCTAAATGGGCAATATGTTCCTTATAAGTTTTAGAAAAAACTAGCAGGTCATCAATGTAAACTAATATAACGTATTGATTTTCATTGAAAATTATTCTGCATTTTTCTTTGAAATAATGCGGGTGCATTCTTTAATCCTAATGGCATTACAAGCCATTCAAAATGTCCTTGAGGGCATGTGAATGCAGTCCATTCTATTGATTCTTCTGCCATCTTAACTTGCCAAAATCCTGCTTTTAAGTCAAATTTCGAAAAATATCTGCTTCCTTGTATTCTATTGATCCATTCTTGCTTGTTTGGAAAATTAAAAGCATCTTCTATAGTATTATTATCGTTTAATCTCTTGTAATTAATCACCATTCTAGACTTTCCTCTAACTTCTTCAGCATGATTTCTAACAATAAATGCTGTGGATCTATGTGGACTTCTACTTTCTCTTATTGCTTTTAACTTTAACAGTTCTTCAATATGCATTTTAAAATCTTCTATATCTTTAGGAGTAGCTTCAATTGGGGCTGTTTTAATTATATAATCCGGGTTTATTACATTAATTTTACATACTATACCATTTTTCTCCCAATGTTTCATAGGTATTTCTCCAATAATCTGAATATCTTCTAATCTTTGCACAATCCTTTCTATATCATCTTTTGACTTTATATCTCTATACCAATTCGGTGCAAATGATTGTAAACCAATGCATTCTATATTAGAGTTTTCTACATAGTATTCATCTAAGCTTGAACTAAGTTCATATTCTTTGTGTTCTTCAGGAAAGCCGCCTTTGCTTATATTTGATTCAAGAGATCCTACATCAATGTTACACATATGTTGGTTTTGGGTTCTACCATGCTTCCGAACTTCAGAAATATATGGCAAATTGTCTTGGTGCGGAATGAATGTAATTCCTTGTTCATGTATGATTGTGGTTTGTACTGATTGTTGTAAAAATCTTAACCCAATTATCATGTCATCACTTATCATGGATAAATCCCTTATAGTGATTTCATCAATTATGTATCTTGTACCATTTATGTACACTTCAATATTGTATGCTAATTGATTATGAATTTTCCTTATACCCGATATATCGGTGGATATTTCTGCTTTGCTATCATCTATAGTGTGCACTATTTCAGGGCATCTAGTAAAATATTTATCATGAATAATATTTTTAGTGCATCCTGTGTCCACTAATGCTAACAATTTATAAGTAACATTATGACTTAATTTTATTTTTACTGGAATTCTTATTCCTAATATCTCCTTGAATGGTAGCTTTACTATATATCTGTTTCCAAAACTTGTTAAAGCATCCTTCAATTGAATTATTCTACCACTCTTATTATCTTTTATAATTAGATTTTGTTCTTGGCATTCAATATTTCCTATATTTTTATCTTCTTCAGTTTTACTATCAAACCTAACCCTTAAATCTTCTAATTCTCCTTCTAATTTATTAATTCTGTTTTCTAATATTCTCACTCTACTAGAAAGTATTCTATCATCTGGCTCATATTCTACTTCATTTTTCCAGTTTTGTTTCTTTGCTTTTAGACATTCAACACATGCACTGCAGGTTGCTCTATTATCTTGACTTGGATAATATATACAAAAAGCACACTTTATATTATAATCTCCCTTTCCTCTAATCCAATCATGCTCGCATTCTACTTGGTTCATCATCTCTATTTTTAAACTTGCCAATTCATCCACTAAATCCATTTCATCATCACTTGTTTCATTTTCAACGTCAATATTTTCTATTTCATCTGTTTCTATGATAGAATATATTGATTCATCATCTTTTATTTCATCATCACACATTAATATATTCTCATTTACACTGTCTACTATAAATACTTTCTCTTGCTCTTCATATTTGCTAGAGTATCTTTTCTGGTCTTTATTAGGACAAGTTTTACTTAGATGGTCTGATGAATTACATATAAAACATCTGCATGTTTTATCATAATTTTTCCTAAGATTATATCTCCTTACATTTCTTTAATGCAGGAATGGTGGTCTATTATCGGATCTTCTAAGGAAATACCTTCTTTTTGTCCTAGGATTGTTATATCTTCTTGGAGATTTATGAAATTTTTTATTTCTAGGCCTTTCTTCTCCATAAGTTAAAGGTATCTGGACTATTTTATTACAAAAATTATAATCTGAATGCTTCATGGATCGTTGTGCTTGTATATTAGTGCATATTTTCTTTAGTTGTTTAAAGACAAAAGTTATAGCTTGGGATATATTAATTGTTTGTCCCTGCGTTTCTCTTTTATATTCTTCAAATATCATGCTTCCTAAGGGATCAGGTAACTTATTAAAATATCTTTCTACAACCCCTGGATTAAAACCTTGCTTCGCGGTGGTAGCATTGTATAAATAATGTTGTGAAAATTCTTTTATACCTTTCCAGTTTGTCAAAGTTAACTTTTCTATTTCTCTTAGCCTCTCGTTTTGTAAAACAGTGCTACCTAATTCTGCATCTTCTGCTACAATAATATGTGATATTATATTTGCAATACGGATTATTTCCTGCTTTCTTTAGTTCTTCATATTTATTAGGGTAAGTTTCTACCCGTTGTTCCCATAAAACCTTTACTAATTCTCCTAAAAATGTTTCTAAATATGTTAACATGTCTTCTACTTTATTTCCTATGTTATGTTGATTCTGTATGTATTTTTAAACTATTAAGCCTTTCCAAATGCTTAGAATATTCGGCCAATCAATAGGATCATGTGCAGCCAAATTTAATATCGCTCCATCACTTTTATCATTTTGAAATTTTATAGTCTTTTCAAAAAATTTTCTTTTGAGACCCATGTATGCATATTGTCCTGGGATATAATTATACGAGGAATCTTCTCGTTCAGGTGGCCATGTCCCTGATGCTCTAGTGGGTCTTGATGACAGGTGGATAGACGAAGATAATAAAGACTAGTAAAAGCCCCTCGGCGAGCAGTCGCGGCATGCACTTCTGTCCACTCTTCGGATTTGTTAATTTGGAGAGCAGATGAAGACAAAGAACAGTTGTCAAGCAATGGTGGTTGGGATTGACCAGGCGTGAGGCGCGCACGTATCTTCCCCCAATTCGGTCCGTTTCAGTGAGCTGGAGCCGCCGGCCAGCATCAGCCATGACGCTCTGATCCGTCAAAGCGTCGTGTACGTATATTAGGGACGTACTCTGACATCCCTTCTCCCATAGTGTAAACTCGCAGTGATCGAGCACCGCAGCAAGCACGACATGGCGATGGCACCCAGTAACACGGACATCAAGCGAGCAACGGCGGCAGCGAGCACCGTCATCCTGGTGCACGGGACGGGCCACGGCGGGTGGTGCTGGTACCGCGTGGCGACGCTGCTCCGCGCCGCGGGCCACCGCGTGGCCGCGCCGGACCTCGCCGCGTCGGGCGCCGACGCGCGCCCGCTCCGAGACGTGCTCACCTTCGAGGACTACTCGCGCCCGCTGCTCGACGCCCTCGCCGCGCTCCCGGACGGGGAGCGCGCCGTCCTCGTCGGCCACAGCTACGGCGGCTTCAGCGTCGCGCTCGCGGCAGAGATGTTCCCGGAGAAGGTCGCCGCCGCCGTGTTCGTCACCGCGTTTATGCCGGACTGCACCCACCAGCGCTCGTACGTCTTCCAGCAGGTACATCCCACTACCCGACTCTATTATAATTCTTTTTATTTACACTAATGCTTTCTGACATGATCGATCCTTTGCTTTTTGCCACCTTTGTTGAAAGCTTACCCCGCTGGATTGGATGGACAGCGTGACGGACGACGAGCACGTTCCACCTTCGGTGTTCCTGGGGCCCGAGTTCCGGCGGAAGATGCTCTACCAGCTGAGCCCGCCGGAGGACTACACGCTGTCGCAGAGCCTGGCCCGGGTGAGCTCCTACTACCTCGCTGGCATGCAGAGCAAGCCGCCGTTCAGCGAGGCCCGCTACGGCGCCGTGAACAAGGTGTACGTCGTCTGCAAGCAGGACATCGCCATGGTCGAGAGCTACCAGCGGACGATGGTCGCGGGGCGCCCGGAGGCACAAGTGAGGGAGATCGCCGATGCCGACCACATGGCCATGTTCTCCGCGCCGGTCGAGCTTGCGAGCCACCTTGCCGACGTCGCCAATACGTACTAATACGATCGATCGAGCACTTTTTATCAATCAATATCAAACACCGAGTTTTTACTATAGGCATGGCTTCTCCAGCACCTATATGTATGCGAGAGGCCAGAGGCCAACTGTATTGTAATATCATCATATTCATATCTTATTACTGAATAATAATAAAGATAAGTCTGCATAATAATATTTGTGTACCTTGTATGTTCTATTGAGATGATCTTTTTTTTTTGAACCTCTCGTTCTGAATATAAATGCAGTATCTGTTCGTGTACAGAAAGGAACGCAACGCACCCACGCACACGAACACTCCTACACCTATACCCAGAAAAGAAAACCGCGTCCATAAAGAGATCATCAGGCCAACAGGACCCGATGCGCGACGAGGGACGTCGCATTCCCTTTGTGTCCCCACGCGTGAGAGGTAAACACAGAACAGGCCCTAAAGAGAAAACAGAAAACAGCTACCATCTTACAGAAAAGCCCCTAACAAAAACAAAAAACCGAAGAAGCCCCTGGAGCTTGGACGCTCCGCCGACGATGCACCGAGAAACTTCCGCCGCCGCAAGCGTCTGCCACAGCCGAAGACCGGGCGAACCACCGACGAAGCACCGAAGATGGAACCGCCTTCCGCTTCAACTCGAACCGGGCCACGCTGCCGGCGAATCTCGGACAAGATCCGCCGCCGATTTCCCCTTATTGAAACTCCACAAGCACACCTCCGGCGCCGGGGAGAAGACGCCTTCGAAGACGGGGAAGCTCGGGAGAACAAAAGTCCCTGAGGGTGCCGGCGCCGCCGCTCACCAGCACTCCCTGGACACAAGAAGTACCGCCGGCATGAAGCTGCCGCCGGTACAGAGAAGCCGCTGCGAAGCCTTCCACGAAGCACCCGTCACCGCTTGGCCAACGCACATCGGCCACCGGCTCGAAGGCACCAGCAACGAAAGCTCCGCCGGCACAAAATACCTTGCCATCGATGAAGCCGACGGCACAAGGTCAACCAAAACCTAACCCTACTCTACCTAAACTAAGGGAGGAGGGAGGATATACAGCCGGACGACGATCCCGCGACTCCTGCTCACCTCCGGCGCCAGCCCGGCCACCGAAGGCGAGAGGAAGCCGACGGAATCGCCGCCGGAGATGGAGTCGCCCTCAAGTTCGCCTCTCTCTACTGTAGCTATGCGAGAGAGTTCGAGAGGAGACTCGGTTCTCCTATTGAGATGATCTTGAGGAGGAGAAGATCACATTATCACTCACTGGGCCACGGTTCTCCTGTCAATAGCTAGCACGTACCAAGATCCTATCATGAATGACGCCCAGGGAGTGGCGTTTGTCATGGACTCATGGTCAAAGTCTTCGGCATGGGTGATCCGCTGTCCCTCTTGCTCTTCCTATTGATCATGGAGTGAATGAAGACGTAGGCGGGCTGGACTGTGGCGACGCGGACAAAGGTGGCCGCTGGGCGGCAGCACCACGGACGACGGTGCGGCGGAACCGCGGAAGAGATGGTGAGCCGCGACGCAGCCGAGGTTGGTCTCACTGGGAAGCAATGGGTATTCAGTTTTAGGCATAGGTAGTCTGATTTTACGTAAACCGTAAAAGCACATAGTACTTAAATCTAGAAAAATGTTTAGGTAGGTATCTAAAATTGTTGGAGTTGCTTTAAGGTAATCTCGAGGTTCACGGACTTGCAGTCTCTAATTAACTGGATTGTTTTTTGTCTCCTTCTCAGGTGAGATTTTGCTAATTTCTCGGTCACTTTTTCAACCGTTGGATATAGCCATCTAGATCTTCTCACTCTCCCTCAATCTTAATTTTTTTAAAAAAATCTGTCCTAGCTTCAACAAAAATCTGTTCCAGCTTCAGCAAAAAATGTTTCACACATGCATTTTATTTGTTCAGCGGAATGTGACCAAGAAATGTATCAGATTTTAGTCATCTAGAAACAAAATATCCCAGCTTCAACAAAAGAAACGTTTCAGGTACATATTTTGTTTGTTTTGAAACTGTGACTGAGATATCTATAAAATCTCACTTGAGAAAAAGCAAATCCTATCGGTAGGGATGGGAGACAAAACGGCCAACGTGCTTCACAAAAAACTGCATTCCCAGATGCTTATTCAGGTGTATAATGGACGGTATCCTTTTTATTCCCAAACGTACCAATTATACGGCATCGTTCAGGTGTAATTAAAAAAATTTGCCATATGCATCAGATGATTCAAAACATCGGCATGTTTTTCCCTCAGGAGACCAAAACTCGGCATAGTGTCATATGTGACATGTCTCTACCAGAATCTCCGTTTGTCCCAGCGGGCCGAGAGTTTTCCTGGATTTGACTGTTCAGAGTTTAGACTTGTGGTGGTGTGTATGATTGTGTATCTCTATGGGAAGAAAAATGTTAAACTGTCATTCAGTCTACAGCCTGATAAGGACATGGCGACGTGTCTGTAAAATTTGTCCTAATCTTTCACGATACCGATAGCCAAAATAAACTTTCTCGGAATTATGAAACTAGCTGACAAGCAAGTAGGGCAGCACAGCTTTCTCTCAGATCAGAATAGTGTGGCAGATATTCTCACGACAACGAACAATAGAATAATATATTGATTTCCAATTGCCGAACAAGAAACTAGCAGCACGAAGCCTTCAACTGATCAAACTGAAACTATTTATTTAATCAAACAAACCGTGTAGCAGTTCCACGAAGGCACCAATAAAGTAACAGATCAAGCTCAGTTTCTAAGATAACGATGTAGCACTTGCGCAGAATTATAATCTCAAATTCTCACAAGAATACAGAGATAACTAAGGGGTCGGCTTACAACCAGATCGGCAGCACACCGAGACCTGAATAAATTGTCCACCCGTGCCCAGAGAAGAACACGATCAAAGAAAGGGACCTCCACCGAGATCAAACACGTACCCAGGAAGATAGAATCCCTGGTCACGCCTTCGCTCAATCTTCAAGATCGATACTTGCCGTCACCACGACATGGACGATGGCGGCGCCACCGTAGGCTCTGGAGGAGTAAACTCTCGACAAATAAACTTAATCAAAAACCTAACTTACAAGGGCGCCGGCCCGAGGCATATATGGCTCGCAGGCCAACCTGACCACGACTCAGACTCCACAAACAAACCTGGTCTCACTCAAGCTAATCAACTAAGTAGTCCGACTCAAACACAAACTAAAGAAACCTGGCCGGCTCATACCAGAATATGATTCAACCAGCCGAACCTGCAGATATATTAAAATATTGCGGCCTTTTGCCTAATGCTACTAGATTAGCTCGTTCTTTCTCTTGCGTATCTGCATTAAGCTTTGAACCATGCACAGAGCGCATCAGCTAGGTGCCTCCTTGATATCAACCTTCATAGAACCAATCATAATATATTTTTCTGGTCTCTTCTCTTCTTTCTCAAGAAAATTAGAGCCAACAAAAATGAGCTTGCTCGGCACAGCAGTAGTAACCGTTAGAGGCGCTTCCATAATATTGACTTGCCTCAATCTATGGGCGAAAGAACCAAGCTGCATAATAAAACAATTTGTATCCTTGGAATAATTGTCATGAAGCCTTGAACAATTAATTTGATGAGCCGTGGTCACATCATAGCCGTGACCGGATTCTCATCCAACCACTACAGTCCCACATACTAGTGTATTTATTTAATGGCAAAATTGGTTTTGTGACGCTGAAAGTTTCACGTTTTTAGAAATATACCATCAAAAGGACTCTGTCAAGATTTCTACCATCGAAAGATTGGGTTTTGTAGAATATTACCATTCCGTCAAAATGATTAGCCTTTTAGATCATTTTATATAATTCTAACTTTAAACATTAAGTTTTACTCTGAAAATGAAGGAATAACATTAAGTTGTACTCTGAACATGAAGGAATACTTACCACACTGCACTCGAGAGAGGTTTTTCGGCAGAGGCGACAACTTGTTCTTCAGCGATGATGTTTTCCTTAAGGATTTTGAGACGCCCTCCTTTTCATCATCACTAACAGATTTGGGGTCTTCCATAGACCTTATGTTCTGGTTATACCAGCTCTCCTATAAAATAGAACAATTTTTTGTTAGACATTACTATCAAATTAAGAATAGTTGACTCTAGTTTCCTCAAAAGGAAAAAAATACTTAACTCTCTTTCTCTTGCTAAATTTACATTTTTGTTAGTTAAATATTTTCTTTTTTGAGTTCTCTTTCTTCTAGTGACCGCTTCCTTATTACGCACAAAATATTGAATGGTTTTAGAAAGTGTGGAAGTAGGTTCCAAAAATTGTTAAACTAGGTTTTGAAATTGTTGACGTGTTGGCCATTGAGCTTATATCAGTTGGTTGGGTTCACCAAGGTTTATCAATTGAGAATTTATTATCAAAATTCAATTATTTTTTTGTTGAAATACTTTTAGAAAATATTTATAACCTTGGATTTACATCTCAAAAATATGATGTAGAACAAAATTCTACTTACACAAAATGATAAAAGGGGTGTATTAAAGGGAGTAAATGTTAGTCAAGATTGATGTCAAACGGTCAACATGGGCATGTAAAGGATAGTTTAAGGTCAATGACAAATATAGGATATAAATTTTAGCAATAATAGATTAGTAATTGAAGGTTTAATCAATGGTATATTAAGAAAGTTTCCCTCACAAAGGGATCTGTGGTAGAAGCGACTTGACAATGGTGTTCTCCTTCATCAACGATTCTGAGACGGCCTCCTTTATCATCGTCAGTATCAGCTCCTTGCTAATTTTAGGCTTCGCAATAGTTAACTCTCTTTCTCTTGCTAATTTTTATTTTTAATTAGCTAATAAAAGTACTCTTTTTGATTTTTTTTCTAGTGATCACTCTCTTATTACGCACAAAATATTGAAAGGTTTTAGAAATTGTGGATGTAGGTTCCAAAAATGGTTAAACTTGGTTTCAAATTGTTGACCTGTTGGGGATTGAGCTTAGATTTGTTGCTTCGTTTCATCAAGCTAGGTGGAACTTGCAACCCCACATGTGTGGGAATCATTAATTATTTAGTAGTAGACAATGTGCACCAAAAACGACTATTAGAATCTAAGTTTATTACCATAGTTTTTTATTTATTGTTGAACTAATTTAAGAAAACATTGATAAGTGTTGGTATTATTGAGATGATGTCCTATGTAGGGAGAGCCACACAGGGCTTTATTTACTTCTAAAAAATATGCAGATAGCGAGAACCAAGAACACGATGGTGAGACAAGGCATCGAATTATATATACAGGTTCGGGCATCCCAAACATTGAAAACCATATGTCCTGTTTCCTGATGTTTGTATTGTTAATTCTATAGGATCCCTGCCTGTGTTATATATTCAAAGGTACATGGTTTAATATATCCTAGTCAGTTACCATAAGGATTGTCATCTATTATAACATAAAAATCGCTCTTTATTTTCCCAACTAGCTAGCCACGCCTTCGAGACTACCCTTTATTTTCCCAAGCAGAGCAAGCCGCCGTTCAGCGAGGCCAGGTACGGCACCGTGAGCAAGGTGTACATCGTCTGCAAGCAGGACAGGGCCATAGTCGAGAGCTACCAGTGGACGATGGTCGCAGGGTGCCCGGAGGCGGAGATGAGGGATATCGCCGACGCCGACCACATGGCCATGTTCTCCACACCGGTCGAGCTTGCGGGGCACCTTGCCGACGTCGCCGACACGTACTAATACGATCAAGCACTTTTATCAAAACACCGAGTTTTGACTATGGGTGCGTTCGGTTCCCCCTCTAAAAACCCTCTAAACTTTATACCCCTCTAAAGTAAAAAGAATCTTACTATTTAGGAGTACTAAATAAAATTTAATTACAAAACCTTTCTGCAGATGAGCGCTATTTTTCGAGACGAATCTAATGAACCTAATTAATCAATGTTTTGACACAGTGATGCTACAATAACTATCGTCTAATCGCCGCTTAATTACCCTCATTACGTTCGTCTCGCGAAATAGATGAGGGGTCCTGAACTTAGTTTTGTAATTTGACTTTGTTTAGTACACATAAATGCTGCCGGCATCTTTGATGTGACCCCTTTATACCCCTCTAAAGTGATCCGAACGCAGCCTATATATATAGGCACGGGCTCCTATGTATATGTATGTGAGAGGAGACCAACACTGTTTTATAATTAGACTTATTTAATACTCCTAAATAGTAAGATTTTTTTATGTGACTGTAGCATCCCACCTCGAATAATGAGGAGTTATTAGCTATTAAGGATCGAGATCGGGTGACACTTGACGAAGCAAGCATCAAAACGACCACATACATAAGCATAATAAAATAAAGTTCAACATGATTTAGTTATTACAACTTAGTAACACACTTAGGTACATAAAGAGTGCAAGTTCTTAAGGTGAGAGTTTACAATACATAAAGAAGTTCGAAATTCGAATAAAGAGAACAACGTAGCGGAAGCGATAAACTCGACGATACATATCTACAGGAAATCATGTCGGGCCCGTAAACATCACTCACCCTGCTCCTGGTTAGGAGAGGCGGGAACCCACTCAATGGACCAGTCCTTGGGTGGTTCGCCCTCCCACACCACCTTGCCACAGCAATCACAAAAGCCTGGATTAGAATTACCTGCAAAAAGGATTTCAACAAAAGCCCAGCAACTAATACTCAGCAAGTCTTACCCGTCAAATTGGCCTTCTAAGACCGACTTCTAGTATGCAGGGGGCTGACCAAAGGTGCTGGAATTTAATTGCAAAAACAGCCCTATTACTTGATCCTTATTTTCAAGTTTTAGCCAAATTAAAAGGGTTCTTACATAAATGTAAATATTAGCAACCTATACTAATACATACAAGGTTGCAAACAATTAATTAAGGTACAAAACAACAATATATCCATATACATGTGCACTTCTTACTACGATGTGGCAGCGATCACAAGTGGTACTCAATAACCGCGAGGGACGGCGATTCGAATCGATTTACACCTGCAGGCGAAACCCGGAAAACACGACGTACGCACACTCAAAGGAGTCACGCACGGCAACCTTTTGCAAGACCCCATAAAGTCGGGCCGATTTCCCCTCTCCCGGACACACGTCCTCCACGCGATACCCACGCCAGAGCTACCCGTGGTTAGCCCGTGTGCCCTCCCTTCTAACACATACCCGTGAACCACCGTGACCATCTTCATCACCAGAAGAGAGGGGGAGCACCGTCCAACAATACAAAAATCGAGTTACGTCGGTTTACTAGTGCCCATATCACTAGCATGCATCCGGTACATTCAAACTTGCTCAACGGGTCCACAACGATCGGTCCTCAATCGACACAAACGGGGCTATGGCGAACAAGACGACCTTGCCACCGCAACCTACACAAGAACGTCCCCGTTCGGTCTCATATTCATTAACATATCATGTGAGAGTGATAGAGTATACCGATACTCCTATATCGAGCGGTCTCCATACCACCCGATGTTTACCGAGGGAACCAATTAAGCTTAGCAATTCTAACGAGCGGCTGGACATATCTGAACCCAACCCATAGGAACCTAGCTCATACATGCAGCTACGGTGTCAATCAAGTCCTAGACGTAATGCACAAGCACGACCCGAAATACATATGAGAAACGGAAAACTTTGTAAAACATAGGCATGCACCGGGGCTTGCCTTTGGGCCTGGTGGTCAGTGCAAACAAGAGTGTTCAGGTCAGCGCCGGTCTCCTCAGCTATGATCTCCACGTCCTCGGTTCCGGCGTCGGTTCCTATAATGATGCAATGCAAGACAACAATTAAAGAGAAGGTTCATGGAATTTCCTTGATAAATAGGAATGCAAAGAAGTGGTTCTTAAAAAGATTACAAGTTCCGAAATAACATGAGAGATTTGAATGGTTTCGCGTTTTGTAAGGAAGTTTACAATTTACTTAAGTTCCAAAAGACCTAACCAACTTTAGATGAGTTTTTCATCTATCCTACAGATTGATTTGGGGAGAGCTACTAGCATGGTTGTGTAGCACTCAGAATAAGCTTTCCGGAATGTCCAAGATCGCCTAAATCGGAGTTTGGAGGCAAGAGTTATGCTTATTTTCGTACTGAGATGCAGGCTGAAAATTGGGTAGACGGACTAGTCCAGGCCTAGCCGGACTAGTCCGAATTTACGGACTTGTCCGGGCCCGTTTCGGACCACAGAATTGGTTTTTCGGACTAGTCCGGCTCGGGCCAGACTAGTCCGGGTGTGCGGACTTGTCCGAGTTGATTTCGGACCACAGAATTGGTTTTTCGGACTAGTCCGGCTCGGGCCAGACTAGTCCGAGTGAGGGGACACGGTAGCAGTGCCAGGACGCACGGCAAGAGCGACGGCGGCATGGTCGACGTTCCCGGCGAACGGCGGCGATTTAGGGAAAACGGAGGGGAGCGCCGTGACCAGCACGACGGGGCGACCTCGAAACACTATGACGTGCACGTGCGCGAGTTGCAGGTCTACACCGGCGGCGAGCGGCGGCGGGGCGAGCGGCGGCGCTCCGCGTTCTGGCGAGGGGACGGATTGGCGAGTCCAACTAGCGCGAGCACGAGCTTCACGAGGTCGAGGCGAAGCTCACCACGGAAGATGTCGACGTGGATGAGGCCCGGAGGAGGATTTCGTCGGAGGAGTGGTGAGGTAGCAGCCGGCGTTGGGGAAGAAGATGGATTCCGGCGAGCTCACTGCACGAAAGACGACGAGGTCAGGCTAGGGAGGTACATGGTCGAGTTCTTCATCTCCCTGTGCGAGGAATTGAAGAATGGCTCACCGGAGAAGGAGGAATCGACGACGAACTCGGAGTAGGTCACCCGACGGCCATGATTGGAAAAGCTCATCGATCTTGCGGTGGAGTGGAGGAGGTCGAAGTTTGTGCTAGGCAGGGGCAAGAGGGACTCGTTGCACGCAGTTTTGCAGTTGGGGGCAAGCCCGGAGAAGCAACGAGGCGGTGGTGAGCTTGAGCTTGAGCAAGGTCGGCAATGGTGGCTAGGGCCTGGGGTTCTTGGGCAAGAGCAGGAAGTGAGGAAGAGAGAGAGCTAGCCAGGGGAGATGGATGAGGTCGAGCTGGTCGGGGACGCGGGCGTCAACGCGGGCGAGGACGGTGCCATGACGCCGGCCACAGTGGAGTTGGCAGCACAGTGAGGGAGGAAGAAGAACACGTGGGCGATTTTCTTTTTCTAAGCGATTTTCCAACGTGCGAAATTGAAGAGCTCAAATCCCCAACTTCCACGTGTCCAAAAATTCTGAAAAATTCAGAGTTGAAAGTTCAAAGCCACAGGAACATTTTTCCTTATTGGAGAATTTCGAAATTCGGCTCAGAATTCGAATTAAAAATTCGAGAACACAGCCAAATCTGAAATTCTCAGGATTTATTTGGACTCCTTCCCTTTGTCCAAAAATTCTGGAAAATTCTCCAAAATTCTAATTTTAGACATAGAACCCAGAGGTATTTTTGTTTGGGCCCACTTATGTATAAGATTTTGGAGTTGTAGTTCAAGCTCTATTTTGACCATATTTAGTGATTTGTTTTCAATTTAACCTCTTAAACATGATCACTTAACTTCTTGGTCAATTCGCACTAACAGCGAGTTTAGAAGTGTCATTAGGGCGAGATGTTACAGCCCTCCCCCCTTAAGAAAATCTCGTCCCGAGATTTAAAACGGGTACAAGGAAAAATTCGGAAGGAAAACGGGTAAAAGATGAGTTCGCGCATACCTCAGCTGTGAAGCTAAAATTCCGGGAACTTCGAGTTCAAAAATTCCTCTTGTTCCCAGGTGGCTTCATCTTCGGAGTGATTACTACATTGTATTTTATAGAAAGAGATGGTTTTATTGCGAGTCACCCGATCTTTTTGATCGATAACTCGAACGGGATGCTCGGGATATGTGAGATCTTCTTGCAACTCATCGACATCATCAATGACAACATCAATGGGTGGCTTCAAACACTTCTTGAGCTGAGATACATGAAAGATATTGTGAACCCGGGATAGCTTGTTTGGCAATTCCAATCGATATGCGATGGGTCCACATTTTTCAATGATCTTGAATGGACCAATATATCGTGGAGCAAGCTTTCCTTTGATGCCAAAACGTTGCACGCCCTTGGTAGGAGAGACACGAAGATACACATGATCATCCTTTTGAAATTCCAAGGGACGACGTCTTTTATCGGCATAGCTAGCTTGACGGGATTTTGCGGCCTTTAAATTTGCTTGAATGAGCCGCACTTTCTCCTCTGCATCAGCCACTAGATCAGGCTTGAAGATGACTCTCTCACCAGATTCGGACCAGTTTAGAGGAGTCCGACATGAGCGGCCATAGAGAGCTTCAAATGGAGACATTTTTATGCTTTCTTGGTAGCTATTGTTGTAGGAAAACTCAGCTAGCGGTAGATATTCATCCCAATTACCTCCATGAGATAAAACGCAAGCCCGGAGCATGTCTTCAAGGATTTGATTTACTCGCTCCGTTTGACCATCGGTTGGGGGATGATAGGCCGAACTTCGAATCAATTTGGTTTTTAACGAGGCATGCAATTGCTCCCAAAAACGAGCAATAAACTGAGGTCCCCTGTCAGAGACAATCGTCTTTGGCACACCATGTAAACATAGAATGCGCGAGATATATAACTCAGCATACTTCTTCGGTCTATAAGTAGTGTGCACTGGAATGAAGTGAGCAGATTTTGTCAACCGGTCCACAATAACCCAAATAGAGTCATGCTTGTGAGATGTGAGAGGGAGGCCAACAATAAAGTCCATGCTAATATCCTCCCACTTCCATGCCGGAATACTCAATGGTTGTAAAAGACCACCTTTCTTCAAAAGATCAGGCTTAACCCGCTGACAAGTGTCACATTCGGCGACATAACGAGCAACTTCACGTTTCATGCGAGTCCACCAAAATTTTTCCTTCAAACCCTGGTACATTTTATTACTACCCGGGTGTATGGAATATCTGGACAAGTGAGCCTCATCAAGAATTTTCTTCCGCAGCCCCATATCCTTGGGTACAACAATTCAGTTGTTAAACCACAAGACACCATCCTCATCTTGACGGAAACATTTCATTTCACCCTTTGCTAGTCGCCGTCGGATATGTGCCATTCCTTTGTCTTCCTTTCGTGCAGCAATTATCTCATCCCGGAGAGTAGGAATGAGGGCCAAGTTATACAAAGCACCATGAGGAAGAACTCGGAGACTTGGTTCATTAGGATCACAACATGCGGTATTTTCCATAAAGCAAACCGTTGTGTGATTGCAATGAGCTTTCCGACTTAATGCGTCGGCGACTACGTTGGCTTTTCCCGGATGATAATGAATCTCCAACTCGTAGTCTTTGATGAACAAAACTACCCTACTCATGATTTGGAGTTGGCTTCAGTGGTTCTTGCTCTAAAAATTTGGAGGCACTATCTTTTGGGAAATCTTGTGCATTTGTACACCGATCACAAGAGTTTAAAGTACATCTTCACTCAACAAGATCTGAACATGAGGCAAAGAAGATGGCTTGAGCTCATGCCTTCGGAGTTGTCGGGATGCATAAGCAATGACACGGCCTTCTTGCATTAAGACACAACCCAATCCCGTGCCGGAAGCATCACAATAAACATCGAACGGTTTAGTGATATCGGGTTGAGCTAATACGGGAGCGGTGGTCAAGTGCTTCTTGAGAGTTTGAAAAGCCTCTTCACAAGCATCATCCCACTGGAATTTAATTCCTTTTTTCAGCAGCTCCGTCATAGGCTTTGCGATCTTTGAAAAATTAGGAATAAACCTCCGATAATATCCGGCAAGCCCGAGGAAACTACGGATGTCTTTCACACAAGTGGGAGTCTTCCAATTCTTGGATCAACCGAGATGCCTTCATCGGAGACAATATGACCCAAGAAAGGGACTTCTTTTAGCCAAAACTCGCACTTGCTGAATTTAGCATACAATTTGTGATCCCGGAGTCTCTGGAGCACAATCCGAAGATGTTCAGCATGCTCTTCTTCGGACTTAGAATAAATGAGGATGTCATCAATGAATACCACCACGAACTTGTCCAGCTCCGGCATGAATACCGAGTTCATCAAGTACATGAAATAGGCTGGAGCATTTGTTAGTCCAAAAGACATAACAAGGTACTCATATAGACCATACCTCGTAGAGAAAGCCGTTTTCGGGATATCCTCAGCCCGAATTTTAATTTGGTGATAGCCAGAGCGGAGATCAATTTTTGAGAAGACTTTGGCACCCACCAATTGATCAAATAAAATATCAATCCGCGGGAGAGGATACTTATTCTTGATAGTGACTGCATTCAATGGCCGATAATCAACACATAGCCGCAGCGACTCATCTTTCTTCTTAACAAAGAGGGCGGGACAGCCCCAAGGTGATGAGCTAGGACGAATAAAACCCTTGTCCATAAGCTCCTTTAGCTGCGTTTTTAACTCCGCCAGTTCATTTGGTGCCATTTTGTACGGCCTCCGAGAAATTGGAGCGGTACCGGGCTGCAGCTCAATTTTAAAGTCTACATCCCGGTCGGGCGGCAAACCCGGCAAATCCTCTGGGAACACATCGGGATACTCACATACCACTGGAATTTCTTCAAGACTTTTCCCGGTAGTGTGATGGACTTGTGGTGCAGAAATTTGTGGGAGCGACAAGTGGAGGATAGAAAGACCGTTGAGAGGAGAATCCAAGTGAATTTCCCGAGACTCAATGTGCAGCACGGCTCGGTGGCTTTTCATCCACTTCATACCCAAAATAACATCTATGCCTTGCCCATTTAGGATTATGAGGTGTGTTGGATAAACCTTTCCCCCTAAAAAGAGTGGTGCCAACGCAATACCTTGCGTTGCATAGATTTTTCCACCCGGCGTTGTAATGACATATGGTGATTTTAATGTTGTGGGAGTGAGATGCAACCTTTCAACACATGCCATGCTTATGAAGTCATGAGTGGCACCGGAATCAAATAGCACAAGAACGGGAGCGTTCCGAATAGCAAACATACCGGCAAGTACTTGTTCTCCCTCCTCAATGTCCTCGGCCGTAGTATGGTTGACACGGCCGGTCTTGGGAGCATTAACAGAGGCCTGAGAGTGAGATTTGCTGCTGTTGTGGCTGCTGCCCTGCTGCTTCCTTGGAAACTTGCAGTCCTTCGAGAAATGACCGATACGGCCACAATTAAAACATTCCTGCGAATTTGGCCTTACCACTTGAGAGACTTGCTGTGAAGGGCGAGAGACCTGAGAACGCTGCTGTACGGAGCCACGGGAGGAGGTTTGCTGCTGTGATGAGTAGGTACGCTGCCCTCCTCCTTGTGGTATGGCTGCCCGGAACCTCTGACCGGTAGGAGAAGTGATGGCCAACCGATATTTGGGAGGAGCGGTACCGGATGAGCTGCCAATAGCACGCTTCCTCTTCTTGTCCTCCTGATGAGCACGAGTAGCATCTTCTTGTATGATTGCTGCACTCACTAGCTCATTAAATGTGCAATTGGAGAAGAGTGCCAACCGATCACGCAACTTAGTGTTCAGCCCACGGCGGAAACATTCCCTCTTCTTTGCATCGGTGTCCACATGATAGGATGCATACTGGGCAAGTTGATTAAACCTCCTGGAGTACTCATGCACATTGCTACCACCTTGCTTAAGTTCCAGAAATTCTTGGAGCTTGCGATTCATGAGGCCTTGTGGAATGTGGTGCTCACGGAATTGAGTGCGAAACTCCGCCCATGGGACTTGGTGGCCAGCTGGAAGTGTGTCCACATAATTCGCCCACCATGCGCCCGCGGACCCACGGAGTTGCTGGGCCGCGAACAAGGTCTTCTGAAACTCGGTGCAGCGGAGGAGCCCAAACTTGGACTCGATGGTGCGAAGCCAGTGATCAGCCTCCAGCGGTTCACCCACCTCGGCAAACACCGGAGGGTGAGTGGAGAGGAAGTCCGCGTACGAGGCCTCCGGAGGTGGCCCATATGCTTGTTGACGGCCTCCACCGCGAGCATTGTTATTCCCCATCCACATGCGGAGGAGCTCGTTCTGGGTGGTGAGTAGCTGCTCGATGCTACCCGGCAGTGGAGGTGGGGGTGGTGCCCCATCCCGCTGAGCCGAGGTCCCGGTGTCCTCCTGCGGCCCATTGCCACTGCGAGTGTTCACCATCTGCCATAAGAAATATTCGAACCATCAGATAAAGTATTTAATGGTCAAGAACATGCTGTAATGAAAATTACTGAGCATACATGCAAAAATTTTCAGATTTGAACACACACGTAGATAAACAACGATAGATTTTCATTTCGGCGCAAGCATTGCCTTCCATTAGCAACATACACTACTTCACACGATCATTGGATGTTCCCCACTATGTTACATCACAAAAGGGCGGTGTGCAGCTACCATACACCGCATGGGACATCCACGGAGGTTAACACTAGGGTCTTGCAACACACAGAACCGTCACTACTAGGTTACAACATCATTTGCAGCGCTTTCCAAAATCACAAGCTGCGTGACTCGAAGAGTTTCGGTCAACCTACAAGTTACCACTAACTGGAGTCTTTTACACTAACTAGCTACTCTAGAGCCTACTACGAAGGCTACTCCTCGGGTGGCATGTGGCTGCCCGCGTCGGAAAGCACATCATCGTCCACCGGGGTCGACGGTGGCTCATAGTCTAAACCCGATGCGCCCTGCACCACGTCCTGATCATCCATAGCAAGCGGCTGCGGGTTGTGGTGCGCCATCTGGATCTGAATCAGCTGCACAAAGTCATTGTGAGCTGCATCGGCTTCGGCCTGGAGGTTCTGAATCAAGACTTGTGCATGACCGAAGTTGGCTTGGGCGGCGTTCAGCTGCGCCTGAAGTTGATTGACTTGCTCCTCATGTTCGGCTGCAATGTAGGTCTTCTCATCATCAAGATCGTTGACTAGCCCTTGAAGATCCCCCACATTCTCCCACAGCTTGTCATTTTGCTGCTGCAACCTCATGCGTTCTTGCTCGGACTCCATGAGCTGAGCCTCCAACTCGGCGATGCGCGCAGCCATAGCGGCGTTCTCCGCCATGATCTCGTTGAGGGCCATCTGCGGGAATCAAGTTTGATAAAACTCAAACCATAATGCCCAACAGTAAATATGTCAGAAATCAACATATAAAACATCCAACTAGTATGAGATCAATGTCAAACTTTTCGAAGAAGAATTCCCATCAGTTCAACAAGTGGACAGAATCTGTCCCGACCCGGCAACAGTCACAAAAATGCAAACTGACATTTTTCTGGGCCGAAACAGCAAAACTGGCAATTAGAAACGTCGTAGAGAACTTCAAAAGCTTTCCAGCGAGTACTCATACGACCTGATACGATAAAAGATACAGGAGATAAAATCTGTCAAAGTCGACAGACGACCGGCACAATTTCCTGTTCTGGACAGGTTGAGCTCGACTGAAAGATCTAATGTTTCGCCCAATTAGCCAGCCGAAAAGATGGTAAAAGAAAAGTCGTAGTAAACTTCAAGAACTTTCCATAGAGTGCTCAAACTCGACCATTGAACCAGAAATGAGTGAGATATGGGTTTTTGAAGTTGACCGAGAAATTCTGGAATTTCCAGATTGTGACTTCCATTGATTTTAGTGATAAGTTCTTCGATCGATCGATTTGGCGAGTCGTTTGACACTAAAGAGACATGATTTGCGACCACAAACAGGGGAGGTTAGGTTTCAAGTGATTTACTCCAACTACTTTTCTAAAATGATTCGGTTGGTTTAATTATCGAAGCAATTTCTTTTTATGCAACTTGATGATTGGAGAGTGAGAAACAAGGTGAGGCAAACTTTTACTTGAGTTAACCATGCAAACATGAGAATGCCATGCAACATATTTTTAGTTAACCTAATTTATTCGTTCCTCACCAAAAGAAAACATTGCCATTATATCGGCATCCGTATTTCGGTGGCATACTCGTCTCTCAACCGTGTTAGTCTAGCAAACGGTGTGACCTCTAACGTAGTTAGTGTACCTGCAGAAAAACACACATCGCCACCTCAAACAACCTACACAGGTGACGCCATCATTCACGCCGATGGTCAGCGAAAACAGAATGTAATGCATGGCTCAAACAATCTCAACACCTCTCGCCTCCTCACGAGCTCGACGGCTCATGGAACAATAACACCCCCCACAATACGAGTCCAGCTCGTTAAACTCCTGAGCCATGCATGTTACTTACCTTCTTACCTGGGCGTCGGTGCGTCGTTACAGAAAAGTAACCAAACAACTCCTATTGCCACCTGAACACTAACATCCTTATATAGGGCCGACTATCCCGTACCTCACCGTAAGCGTGGTTTTCGAAAATAACGCTCATTAGTGTGGTGCTAACCCCGATTTAGCTCTGGTACCAGCTGTAGCATCCCACCTCATATAATGAGGGGTTAACTATTAAGGATCGAGATCGGGTGACACTTGACGAAGCAAGCATCCAAAAGACCACACACATGAGCATAAGTAAATAAAGTTCAACATGATTTAGTTATTACAACTTAGTAACACACTTAGGTACATAAAGAGTGCAAGTTCTTAAGGTGAGAGTTTACAATACATAAAGAAGTTCGAAATTCGAATAAAGAGAACAACGTAGCGGAAGCGATAAACTCGACGATACATAACTACAGGAAATCATGTCCGGCCCGTAAACATGATCTCACTCACCCTGCTCCTGGTTAGGAGAGGCGGGAACCCACTCAATGGACCAGTCCTTGGGTGGTTCGCCCTCCCACACCACCTTGCCACAGCAATCACAAAAGCCTGGATTAGGATTACCTGCAAAAAAGATTTCAACAAAAGCCCTGAGCAACTAATACTCAGCAAGTCTTACCCGTCAAATTGGCCTTCTAAGACCGACTTCTAGTATGCAGGGGGCTGACCAAAGGTGCTGGAATTTAATTGCAAAAACAGCCCTATTACTTGATCCTTATTTTCAAGTTTTAGCCAAATTAAAAGGGTTCTTACATAAATGTAAATATTAGCAACCTATACTAATACATACAAGGTTGCAAACAATTAATTAAGGTACAAAACAGCAATATATCCATATACATGTGCACTTCTTACTACGATGTGGCAGCGATCACAAGTGGTACTCAATAATCGCGAGGGACGGCGATTCGAATCGATTTACACCTGCAGGCGAAACCCGGACAACACGACGTACGCACACTCAAGGAGTCACGCACGGCAACCTTTCGCAAGACCCCATAAAGTCGGGCCGATTTCCCCTCTCCCGGACACACGTCCTCCACGCGATACCCACGCCGGAGCTACCCGTGGTTAGCCCGTGTGCCCTCCCTTCTAACACATACCCGTGAACCACCGTGACCATCTTCATCACCAGAAGAGAGGGGGGGCTCCGTCCAACAATACAGTAATCGAGTTACGTCGGTTTACTAGTGCCCATATCACTAGCATGCATCCGGTACATTCAAACTTGCTCAACGGGTCCACAACGATCGGTCCTCAATCGACACAAACGGGGCTATGGCGAACAAGATGACCTTGCCACCGCAACCTACATAAGAACTTCCCCGTTCGGTCTCATATTCATTAACATATCATGTGAGAGTAATAGAGTATACCCGATACCCCTATATCGAGCGGTCTCCATACCACCCGATGTTTACCGAGGGAACCAATTAAGCTTAGCAATTCTAACGAGCGGCTGGACATATCTGAACCCAACCCATAGGAACCTAGCTCATACATGCAGCTACGGTGTCAAGAAAGTCCTAGACGTAATGCACAAGCACGACCCGAAATACATATGAGAAACGGAAAACTTTGTGAAACAGAGGCATGCACCGGGGCTTGCCTTGGGCCTGGTGGTCAGTGCAAACAAGAGTGCTCAAGTCAGCGCCAGTCTCCTCGGCTATGATCTCCACGTCCTCGGTTCCGGCGTTGGTTCCTATAATGATGCAATGCAAGGCAACAATTAAAGAGAAGGTTCATGAAATTTCCTTGATAAATAGGAATGCAAAGAAGTGGTTCTTAACAAGATTACAAGTTCCGAAATAACATGAGAGATTTGAATGGTTTCGCGTTTTGCAAGGAAGTTTACAATTTACTTAAGTTCCAAAAGACCTAACCAACTTTAGATGAGTTTTTCATCTATCCTACAGATTGATTTGGGGAGAGCTACTAGCATGGTTGTGTAGCACTCGGAATAAGCTTTCCGGAATGTCCAAGATCGCCTAAATCGGAGTTCAGAGACAAGAGTTATGCTTATTTTCGTACTAAGATGCAGGCTGAAAATTGGGTAGACGGACTAGTCCGGGCCTAGCCGGACTAGTCTGAAGTTACGGACTTGTCCGGGCCCGTTTCGGACCACAGAATTGGTTTTTCGGACTAGTCCGGCTCGGGCCAGACTAGTCCGGGTTTGCGGACTTGTCCGAGTTGATTTCGGACCACATAATTGGTTTTCCGGACTAGTCCGGCTCGGGCCAGACTAGTCCGAGTGTGCGGACACTGAAGCGCGCAGCAAGAGCGGCGGCGGCATGGTCGACGTTCCCGGCGAACGGCGGCGAGTTAGGGAAAATGAAGGGGAGCGCCATGACCAGCACGACGGGACGACCTCGAAACACTATGACGTGCACGTGCGCGAGTTGCAGGTCTACACCGGCGGCGAGCGGCGGCGGGGCGAGCGGCGGCGCTCCGCGTTCCGGCGAGAGGACGGATTGGCGAGTCCAACTAGCGCGAGCACGAGCTTCACGAGGTCGAGGCGAAGCTCACCACGGAAGATGTCGACGTGGATGAGGCCCGGAGGAGGATTTCGTCGGAGGAGTGGTGAGGTGGCAGCCGGCGTTGGGGAAGAAGATGGATTCCGGCGAGCTCACTGCACGAAAGACGACGAGGTCAGGCTAGGGAGGTACATGGTCGAGTTCTTCATCTCCCTGTGCGAGGAATTGAAGAATGGCTCACCGGAGAAGGAGGAATCGACGACGAACTCGGAGTAGGTCACCCGGCGGCCATGATTGGAAAAACTCGTCGATCTTGCGGTGGAGTGGAGGAAGTCGAAGTTTGTGCTAGGCAGGGGCAAGAGGGACTCCTTGCACGCAGTTTTGCAGTTGGGAGCAAGCCCGGAGAAGCAACGAGGCGGTGGTGAGCTTGAGCTTGAGCAAGGTCGGCAATGGCGGCTAGGGCTTGGGGTTCTTGGGCAAGAGAAGGAAGTGAGGGAGAGAGAGAGCTAGCCAGGGGAGATGGTCGAGGTCGAGCTGGTCGCAGCATGGGCGCCAACGCGGGCGAGGACGGCGCCATGACGCCGGCCACAGTGGAGTTGGCAGCACAGTGAGGGAGGAAGAAGAACACGTGGGCGATTTTCTTTTTTTCTAAGCAATTTTCCAACGTGCGAAATTGAAGAGCTCAAATCCCCAACCTCCACGTGTCCAAAAATTTTGAAAAATTCAGAGTTGAAAGTTCAAAGCCACAGGAACATTTTTTCTTATTGGAGAATTTCGAAATTCGGCTAGAATTCGAATTAAAAATTGGAGAACACAGGCAAATCTGAAATTCTCAGGATTTATTTGGACTCCTTCCCTTTGTCAAAAAATTCTGGAAAATTCTCCGAAATTCTAAGTTTAGATATAGAACCCAGAGGTATTTTTGTTGGGGCCCACTTATATATAAGATTTTGGAGTTGTAGTTCAAGCTCTATTTTGACCATATTTAGTGATTTGTTTTCAATTTAACCTCTTAAACATGATCACTTAACTTCTTGGTCAATTCGCACTAACAGCGAGTTTAGAAGTGTCATTAGGGCGAGATGTTACAGTGACATTTAGGCCTAAAGAAACAAACACCACCATAGTGTACATCTAGTTTTGTCCTAAGTCAAACTTCTTGAACTTTGACCAATAATATTTAGAAAATCATAAAGATTGAAAACATGAAAATGCTTTTACTAGATTCATCTTGAAATGAACTTTCATGATATGTAACTCTCTTACTTTAAAATAATATATATTTTAGATATTGTTGATCAAAGTTTAAAAAGTTTGACTTAAGACAAAACTAGATGTATACTATATTTTGAGACGGAGGGAGTATCATCTCTATTACTGAATAATAAAGATATATTCCTAAGTCTGCATCATGTTTGTGTACCTTGTCCGCCTTTTTGTTCACTAGCAATATACACATGCATTGTTAGGGCCAGGGGTGACGTGTTTTTCCATGTGAGCCAACACGAAACTATATATATCAAAAATAAATCAAATAGAAAGAATTGAGTAATGAATTTAGTAAATAATATTTGTATGCCTAATGAACAAAAATGAATTCACAAGATTAGGGTTTATAACGACAGCTATCATAAGAATATTTTAACAAGTAATCGAGAGTGCATCAAAGTAGTGGTAAAAGATTTATAAAAGTCTTACAACCATGTTTCTTGATTAAAGATTTAATTATTCAGTATTAGTGTTGAACATCAAAGGGGCTCACTTTGTAAACTGCATCCACAAAGTTAAGGGTTTATTGTGCAAAAACACCGAGCCAAACAACAATATATGGAATACAAGGACCCTAGTGGCAAGACCGTACTGCTGCATCCGAAACATAAAACTCGACTGTTACTGGGGCTTACAGCAAACATTTTCATTTTTTCTCATCTTTCTGACCCAGCCCAAACTTCTCACTCTGCACTGCCCAACCAAGAAAGAAAGCCCATTTCCGAGGAGCCCAAGAAAAAAAATGCATACTTTGCTGAGAGTGGGATTCGAACTCTGATCAGTTGGAAGCAAGGTGGTTTGTGAAAATAATCGACTCAATCGCTAGCTAGAAGGCAACAAAAAAGAACTCAGACATTTGAAACTTAAACGAATTCGATTCAAATTCAAATGGCGGAGGTTTGAAAACTAAAATCCGAGGCTGAAAATTGTGGCTGACAACCACTTAGAGACTTATTAAGTAGTAGAGATTGAGATGATCGTGAGGAGGAGAGGATCTACTTATTATCACTAGCACGACCTCGGTTCTCCTGTCGTTAGGTAGCACCAAGATCGTAATGAATGAGACCCAGGGAAGTGGCCTTTGTCATTGTCGAGGTCTTCGGAATGGCTGTCCCCCTATGCTCTTCCTGCATGTTGGTCACGGAGTTCATGGAGGTGGCAGCGCCTCCGGGTGGGCTAAGCGGTGGCGCCGTGGCCAAGGGCGGCAGTGACGGGGACAAGGGTGGCCATGCCGCAATAGGGATGGGCGGCAGCACCACGAACGATGGTGCACTTGCCGAGGAAGCAATAGGTATTCAGTTTTAGGTATAGGTAGTCTTATTTTAGTTGCAGATAGACCGAAAAAGCGCAGAGTATTTAAAGCAATTCAGAAAAGTGTTTTAGATAATACATTTTCTTTCCCGAAAAAAAAGATAATACATTTTCTTACGAAATATGAAAAGCAAAGAAAAGGAATCCGTACAATGGGTGCCTCAAGTACTACACTATTATTATGAAAGCGCAACCTACACCTATTTTCCTTCTATTGAGATTGTACCCATCACTCCTATCTCTCGCACGAAGGTGATGCATCCCTAAAACTTTTCTGAGTGGCTCTAAAGTCATCTCGAGGTTCACGGATTTCCGGTTTCTAACTTGATCGTTTTATGCTGTCGGTAGGAATGGGAGACAAAACAGCCAACGTGCTTCAAAAAAAAAAAAAAAAAAGAAGCATTCCCAGATGCTTTGTCAGTCTGTCAGGTGTATAATGGACCGAGTCAGTCCTTTTCATTCCCAAACAACCAATTGTATATATGGCATCGTTCAGGTGTATAATTCAACAAAAAAAAATGCCATATGCCTCAGATGATGCAAAAAATCGGCACACTTTTCCTTCGTGGAGACCAAAACTCTCCCTCGCAAAAAAAAATTGGAGACCAAAACTCGGCACATTGTAGTATTTCTCTACCAGAATCTCGATTTGTTCCAGCGGGCCAAAAGTTTTCCTGGAATTTATCTCTTCAGAGTTTAGACGTGTGGTGGTGTGTGATCATGTATCTCTGACTCTGAGTACTCTGAGTTGGGAAGAAAAATGTTAACTGTGCTTCAGTATACAGTGTGAACCCGATCGGATTCCCATCCAGCCACTGTACTATCACTTGGTGAATTTATTTAAGGGGAAAACTGGTTCTGTGATAATAAAAATTTCACGTTTCAGAAATCTCTATTCTTCTAAAATGAGTGCGTTTTCTTGCAAAAAGACCAAGCCACATCATCTGAGTATTGTCAATCATCGGATCGCTCAGATAATAAACAAGAACCGTTCGATTTGCTTTGAATAAGTTATGACTAGGCCCTTCTAGAAAAACCGAATGAATTCCGGTCCTTCCACCTCCCACCCAAAACTTTCTTCTAGAGCCTTCGCAGATGAAAAAATTCTCTCCTGATCCTTCCACCAACCCTGGAAACTTTCACACAAACCCTTTGCAGAATATCGAAACTTTCCTCCAGCCCCTTGCGGATGAACAAATTTCATTCCCAGTCCTTCCACCACCTTTGAAAATTTGCATACAACCCTTTTGCAGAATAAAACTCGGATGAACAAATTATTTTACCGGTCCTTCCACCACTCTGCTCTCATGTTTTTTTTGAATGTTTCACCACTCTACCTTGCACCGTTGCACGTAACCCCATTACATTTGGGTCTTTCACCGCCTCGAGATCTCTCTCTCTCTCTCTCTCTCTCTCTCTCTCTCTCTCTCACGCACACACACACAATTGATTTTCTCTTACATATATAAACTTTGCTTGATATGTAGCGGTGAAACATAGATATTGAAATTTAAAACACAATTTCATACTTAGTTATGTACATTTTAAATTCTAGTTTTAAATAACAAGTCAAAAACACAGTTGCTTTATATAGAAAGATGAAGCGCCTAACATTCACAATGCCACTACACATAAGTGTTCATTTCAAATCTGCGTTGTGTAAAAATGAGGGTCACACAATAGAGGTCATAATACAAATAACACTGTTGGCATGGCAACGCTGCGCGAAATTCTAGTATATCATCCAAAGAACCCTGTCAAGATTTCTACCATCGAAAAATCGGTTTCTTAATTTAGAATATTACCATTCCGTCCATGTGAGTTAGCCTTTTAGACGCTGAACATGAAGGAATACCACACCTCGCTCAAAAGAGGATGTGCAGCAGGGGCGACAATTTGTGGATCAGCAATGTTGTTTTCCTCTGAAGGTAACTTTATAATAATTCTTTTCTTTCTTTTTCTGATGAGCATATTTCAGACAATATTAAGAATGTAGGTGTTTCAATAGGGAGTAACACTAATCATGTTCAATCGTCTGTTATGCTTATTAAGAATATAGAGAAGAATAGATTTAATACTTCAGTAAAAACCAGTGAGGATAGCCATGTAGACTTAGAGAATACTGACTGTGAGATCGATCATTTGGCTCTAACTCACCTTTGTGGGGACTTAACAGAAGAGCTAATGGATGATAATAGTACGGATCCTGAACTTGTTTCTATTTTACATAAAAAGAAGAATAGTAGGGAAGTTAAGGTTAAGCCATCTTGTAGGGGACAAGCTACAAAAAAAAAAATCATTTCTAAATGAAGGGTGTTTTTTGGAATAGCAGAGGTCTTCAAGACTTGGCTAAACGTAACTTTTATATGATATCTCTCTAGAAAAGGATCTTGGTTTTATTGCCTTACTCGAGACACATAGAAGGAGTTTTTCAGATGAAAATCTAAATGCTTTCTGTGGTGGTCGAGAGTTTTTTTGGCATTGGATCCCACCTAGAGGTAGATCAGGGGGTATTCTCTTAGGTGTAAATTTGTCTGTTTTCTTAGTAGAAGATATACAAGTGGGAGAGTTTTTTGTCCAGTTTCACTTAAAAAATAAATACGACGGTTTTCAGTGGGCTTTAGTAGCTGTCTATGGGCCAGCACAACCAGAGCACAAAGACCGTTTTTTAGCAGATTTTGTGAACACTTGTAGCATGGAAACTCGTCCTTTAATGGTAGGAGGAGATTTTAACATAATTAGAAATCCGACAGGGAAGAACAATGATAGATATGATAGTAGATGGCCTCTTCTTTTCAATGCATGTATCGAGTCTTTAAATTTGAGAGAGCTTGATTTGTTAGGGCGTAAGTTTACTTGGGCTAGTGCGGCTGAAGTTCCAGCTTATGAAAAATTAGATAGGATTTTAGTAAGTACCGACTGGGAACAAAAATTTCCGCTCTCTACTGTGGAGGCTGTAAGCTTCATGACCATTGGAGTTTGGAAACCCCAAAGGTATGAATGTTTTGGTGATTGGTGACCATATTGATGTGACTAACATTTTCATGTAGGATATTCAAATGGTCATGTCAAAGAAGCGTCGTCAAACCCTATCTTTATCGACCACTTGGTGATTGGTTGCCTCGACAATTCGGATCGAGAACTTGATGGAGTCAAGGTTGAAGATGGATCAAGGCTAAGGATATGATAGATCCAAGCAAGTGTTGGCTTGGTATAGATGTTAGCTTGAGTCCATAGGAAAAACCGGACTATCAAGAGGGATCAAATTGGTTCTCTTAGAGCACACTAGGTTAGAGATCATATGGATGCATTGTGAATCTCTTGAGGGCTAGGGTGGCTGAAGAGAAGAGGGGGAACCAAGAATAGAGAAGTTGGAAACAAGGATCAAGAGTAGAGAAGTTGCAAATAGCCCGCTATAGCTTTCGCTATAGCTTTTTGAGATAGTTGCCGCGACGATATTGTAAATATTACCGCTAATGCCGCTAATTCCGCTATATGGCTAAATAGCCCCGCTAACTTCGTCCGCTAACTCCGCTATAACTAAGTTATGAACTTATGTACTTATGATTTAATCATAAGTCGAGCAATATGATGAATTTGCTTGTTTATAGTTCAAATGGTGCTTGCTTTCATGATTTGTGGATTGTTTCACCGCTAAGAACGATGATAGATACATGCTAGAACGATGGTATGATTGGACAATGAAATGCACTTTTGAAACATGAGCTTTAATTAATGAATTTACTAATATTTTGGCCAAAAGTTTGCTTTACTTTGCAAACCGCTATTGACAATAGCTGCCGCTATAGCCGCGCTATAGCTCCTATAGTTTTTTAAGAGCACTCCGCTAAACTCTATAGCCCGCTATTTGCAACCTTGTCAAGAGTGGATCAAGTTTTCAGCTTATGCAGTAGAGACCGGACGGTACGGTCCTAGGGACCGTATGGTACTGTCTTCCTTGAAGATCCAGACAGAGAAGTGAAGTCTCAGGATGCTGAGAAAATGAAGACCGTAGCATTGACCGGACGGTACGGTCAAGGGACCGTATGGTACGGTCATCGGAGGTTTTCTATACAGAGAAGCTGAAGTTTCTGGAAGTGAAGAAAATGAAGACCGGACTATTGATCGGATGGTACGGTCCTAGGGACCGTATGGTACGGTCTTCATTGGAGAAGTTCAGACAGAGAAGAAGAAAATGGAAGAATGCCTGGAAATAGAGACCGGACAATACGGTCATTTGAGGACCGGATGGTACGGTCAATGGTACGGTCCCTATATTTCCTGGGCACTTTTGAGCAACGGCTAGTTTTGGGTTGGTAGCCTATAAATAGTTGGTTGCTCGCCCCTTGAGGGGTCTCTTGGCTATTGTTGGAGTGCAGGAAACTCAGAGGAAGCCAAGAGCAAGGGAGAGAAGCACTTGTGAAGGATTTGGAGTGATCCTAGTGCTTGAGAGAGTAGCAATTGCATCCACTTGATCTCTAGGCTAGTGTGAGCTTGAGAGAGTCACTTCGGTTTGTTACTCTTGGTCTATGGCAAGGCCTAGACCGGTTAGGCGTCGGTGTTGAGCTGTCCAAGGAGATTGTGGAAGCCGACACAAGTTTGTACACGGTCTTGGAACTTCCCGTGCGAAAGAAGCATCACTAGTGGAGCGCCCTTTGGCACGCATCAAGTGCGGAGCCTTACCTCCGGAAGAGTACCCGGGAGAGAGCCCGACGGGACGTGCCCGCGACTTCACTCGGAGGGTGAAGTGTGCTCTAGGAGGGATCGCCATCGAGCGGAGGGACGGGGTCAAGACTCCGACGGGAGTGACCCAACGTGGAGTAGGGGAAGGCGCCATCCTTCCGAGACCACGGGAAAAATCATGAGCATTCCTATCTCTATCTCCTTTACTTACTAGCATTTACGCTTCCGCATTTACTTTCGTGCTAGTAGAATTGCTTGATAGGTTGTCTCTTTGTTCTTAGTAGAATTGCTTGTTAGGGTGTTGCTCTATGCTAGACTACATTGTGTGCGCGCATTGCTAGCTTCTTGTCTTCACCATATATAGTCTTGCTAGCTTCACATCTTAAGTACGTTTGGGAGAAATTATTGATTGAGACACCGATTCACCCCCCCCCCCCCCCCCCCCCCCCCCTCCCGGTGCCCTTGATCCTTTCAGAGGCTCTTACTAGCGATATTTCTGATCATACACCTTTACTGTTAGATACTGGAAATGCATCTCATAGAGGCAACAATCCTATGTTCAAATTTGAATTGGGATGACTAACTAGAGAAGGTTTCCATGATATTGTAACAAAGGTGTGGCAGAAAGAAAATCGAGGGCTACTCCGATGCAGAGATGGCAAAATAAAATCAGATCACTACGCCGTTTTCTAAAAGGTTGGGCTAAGAATTTGATAGGTTAAAATAGAAGTAAGAAAAAGTTTTTACTCCATCATCTAGATCTTCTTGATAGAAAAGCGGAAGTATGTTGTTAACCCCACAAGAGCTAGAGTACAAACATTGTCTTCACGCTGAACTAACTAAATTGCTTAGGGTAGAGGAGTTATATTGGCTCCAAAGATCCAAAGCAACTATGTTATTGAAAGGCGATGACAATACGAAATATTTTCAGCTTTTGGCAACTGGGAGACATCGTAAAACGAGAATCTAGACGAGGGAGTTATAGTAGGTGAGGATAATCTGAAGGCCTACATTACTAATTTTCATAGAAATCTTTTTGGATCACCAGATAGCAACCATTTTCAGTTAGATGAAACTCAGTGTGAGGATATTCCTCAAGTTTCAAATATTGAAAATGAAGTGCTAGCCGCACCTTTTGGGGAGAATGAGATTAAGGAAGCCATTTTCCAAATGGAACATAATAAAGCTCCAGGACTAGATGGATTCCCAGCTGAGTTTTACCAGAACTTTTGGGAATTAATTAAATCTGATTTGATTGAGCTTTTTGATGAATTCCATAAAGGGAATTTACCACTTCATAGTCTCAACTTTGGGGTAATCACCCTTCTCCCCAAAAAGGCTGAGGCAACAAAAATCCAACAGTATAGGTCTATCTGTTTGCTTAATTTGAGTTTTAAAATCTTTACAAAGGTGTTCACGAATAGGATTACGTTAACAGCTCAGAAAGTAATTAGGCCTTCTCAAACCGCCTTTCTACCAGGTAGATATTTCTTGGAAGGTGTAGTGGTTCTCCATGAGATGATCCATGAAATGCATAGGAAAAAGAAAAGTGGAGTAATTCTTAAATTAGATTTTGAAAAAGCTTATGACAAGGTGAAATGGCCTTTTCTTCAACAAGTTTTGAGGATGAAAGGATTTTCACCGAAGTTCTATGGTTGGATAGAAAAAGTAACATCTAGAGGTAGCGTAGGTATCAAGATTAATGATGATATAGGTCATAATTTTCAAACGAAGAAGGGAGTGAGATAGGGTGATCCTCTCTCTCCAATTCTTTTTGATATAGTAGTGGACATGTTGGCCATTCTTATTGCACGTGCAAAGGATGATGGTCAATTTAGAGGAGTTGTACCGCACTTAGTAGATGAGGGACTCCCGATCCTACAATATGCGGATGACACCATTCTTTTCATGGAAAATGATTTAAATGAGGCTAAGAACATGAAGCTCTTGCTATGTGCTTTTGAGCAGCTATCTGGCCTTAAAATTAATTTCCACAAGAGTAAACTTTTCTGTTATGGTGCGGCAAAGGAACTTGAAAGTGAATACTCACATATCTTTGGATGTGACATGGGATCATTCCCTTTCAGGTACCTTGGTATACCTATGCATCATAGAAAACTTAGGAACTCCGATTGGAAAGAAATAGAGGAGAGATTTCAGAAAAAGTTAAGTGGGTGGAAAGGGAAGATGCTTTCTGTAGGTGGTCGTTTGGTTTTGATTAATTCAGTCCTTAGCAACCTATCAATCTTCATGTTATCCTTTTTCGAAGTGCCTAGAGGAATCTTGAAGAAACTAGATTATTATAGATCAAGGTTTTTCTGGCAAAGCGATGAACATAAGAAGAAGTATAGGTTGACAAAATGGGGAATTTTATGCACACCAAAATATCAAGGAGGTTTAGGAATTTTAAACCTTGATTTACAGAATAGATGTCTTCTTAGCAAATGGATTTATAAACTTATAAACGAGGATGGTGTCTGGCAAAGACTCCTAAGAAATAAGTAGAAACAAAACCATCACTCAGGTTCAATACATGCCAGGAGATTCTCATTTTTGGTCTAGCCTGATGAAGGTTAAAGAAGACTGTTTGAGACTTGGCAAATTCAACCTAGGTCATGGTACTCAAATAAGATTTTGGGAGGATGCATGGCTAGATAATACACCTTTTAAAGATCAATTTCCTGGTTTATATAATATAGTCAGAAAGAAGAGTGCAACAGTTGCAACAGTTTTAAGCTCTGATCCATTAAATGTCTCTTTTAGAAGATCTTTAGTTGGGAATAATTTAATAGCATGGCAACAGATAGTGGCGAAAGTTATACATACCCAACTTAATGATCAAAGAGACACTTTTAGATGGATGTTGCAACAGGATGGGAGATTTACGGTACGTTCGATGTATCGAGCGCTTGCCGCACCTGATGTTGTACCTCATAATCATTTTCTTTGGAAGCAAAAGTTGCCCTTAAAAATAAAAAATTTTATTTGGTATTTGATGAAGGGAGTAGTTCTTACCAAAGATAATTTAACAAAAAGACGATGGAAGGGAAGTTTAAAATGTGCTTTTTGTAATATTAATGAGAGCATTCAACACCTTTTCTTCGATTGTCATGTTGCTAGATTAATATGGCGATTTGTGCAAGTTTTGTTTAATATCACACCTCCGTTAAGTATCCAACATATGTTTGATGATTGGCTTCATGGGGTGGATAAGAAACTTAAGTACAAAATTTTGGTAGAAATGTGTACTCTATGGTGGGCAATTTGGTAATGCAGGAATGATGTGGTTTTTAACAATATAAGAGCTTTTACTCCTATGCACGTGATTTTCAGAGGAGCATACTGGATTCGATTCTAGGCACTTTTGCAGAAGGAGGAGGTGCGACCTCAGTTTGGTTAGGGCTGTCGTATACTTGAAACCACATCGATAGAGATTTTTGCTACCAATGGCTGGTGTTTTAGTAATAGACTTGGTTATTTTTAACGTTATGGCGTCACTTTTATTGTTTTCTGCCCTCTGTTTGGGAGGCGCTTTGGATGATGTAATAATGGACAGCTACATGCATCAATCGATGCAGAGTCTGGAATATTTAAATATATTCCCTTTTCTAAAAAAAAAGCATTGTTGTTTTCCTTAAGGATTCTGAGACGGCCTCCTTCTCATCATTAATAACATGTTTGGGGTCTTTCATGGACTTTATGTTCTGCTTACCAGCACCTTATAATAGAACATTTATTTGTTAGAATTCTCTAACAAATTAACAATAGTTAACTCTAGTTTCCTCAAAAGCAAAAAATAGTTAACTCTCTTTCTATGGCTAATTTTACTTTTTATTTAGGTAAATATGTTCTTTTTAAGTTTTTTTCCCTTCTAGTGATCGCTTACTTATTAGGCACAAAATATTGAATGGTTTTAGAAAGTGTGGAAGTAGGTTCCAAAAATTGTTAAGCTAGGTTTTGAAATTGTTGACGTGTTGGGGATTGATTGAGCTTATATGAGCTGGTTGGGTTCATCAAGGTGGAACCTGCACCCCATCAGTTCGAGTCTCACTTCACGTGTGGGATTATTATTTTAGTGGCAGACAATGTGTGGCTGACAAAGGTTCGTAAAAGCGGGCCGCCGATTGGTTGCTTTCTGAGCACACAATAGTTGTCAGCTATAGTGGCCGGCTTGGACCGAGCCTGCACGAATTTTCCCCCAAATCTGTCCATTTCAACGAGCCGGAGCCGCCGGCCCCAGCAGCCATGACGCTCTGACCCGTCAAAGCGTCGTACATATATACTAGTGGCGTACCGCCTCTTAGTGAGCACCGCACCCACGCCATTGACGATGACATCCAGGAGCGGCAAGCCAGCAAGCACCGTGCCCGCGGCGGCTGAGGGCGCGAGGCGCATCATCCTGGTGCACGGCACGGGCCACGGCGGGTGGTGCTGGTACCGCGTGGCGACGCTGCTCCGCGCCGCGGGCCACCGCGTGGACGCGCCGGACCTCGCCGCATCGGGCGCTGACGCGCGGCCGCTCCGCGCAGGGCCGTCGATGAGCATGGGCGAGGTGGGCGACCGCATAGGGCTCCCAAAAAATTGGGGCCTCCAGTTTAAGCTTCTCTCATGGCCGCCATTGTGTTCAGGCGTTGCATCCATGATGTGTTTTCGAATTTGACTGAGATAATTGATGGAGGAGCCAGTAAGCACTCCATTTTGCTTGTTTATTGGGGTCTCGACCATTCAATAGCGTCCCGATGGAAGCTTCTGTTCTCAACAATGGTGGAGGAAGAGAGAGAGAGAGTATCCGTCTAGAGGATGAAGAAGCTCTCGCCTGGGCCAAATTGGGCCGAAAATAGGAGAAGTGGGTGCCTGGGCTGTATTTTGCATTTTGAACCAAAGAAAAAGGAGAGGAGTGGGTTAGTAATTTGGGGGCCCTATTTTGCAATTTGGACTGGGCCCCCAAATTCCTGGAGACGGCCCTGCTCCGCGACGTGCTCACCTTCGAGGACTACTCGCGCCCGCTGCTCGACGCCCTCGCCGCGCTCCCGGACGGGGAGCGCGCCGTCCTCGTCGGCCACAGCTTCGGCGGCATGAGCGTCGCGCTCGCGGCCGAGGCGTTCCCGGAGAAGGTCGCCGCCGCCGTGTTCGTCGCCGCGTTCATGCCGGACTGCACCCACCCGCGCGCGCACGTCATCGAGCAGGTACATAAATAAGTTCTCGGCTACAACTACAAGATTCGTACTTGCGTTGGTGTTTTTCCCCCCCCCCCCCCCCCCCGAGAAGAGGCTGACATACACGATCGATCCCCTGTTTTTCCTCTGTTCGAATTAAGCTTCCCCCGCTGGACTGGATGGACAGCGTGAAGGACGACGAGCACGTTCCGCCTTCGGTGTTCCTGGGGCCCGAGTTCCTGCGGCAGAAGCTCTACCAGCTGAGCCCGCCGGAGGAGTACACGCTGTCGCAGAGCCTGGCTCGGGTGAGCTCCTACTACGTCGCCGACCAGCAGAGCAAGGCGCCGTTCAGCGAGGCCCGTTACGGCGCCGTTCAGCGAGGTGTACATCATCTGCAAGCAGGAGCTGGCAATGCTCGAGAGCTTCCAGCGGGTGGTTGTCACTGGATGCCCGGTGGCGGAGGTGAGGGAGATCCCCGACGCCGACCACATGGCCATGTTCTCCACGCCGGTCGAGCTTGCGGGGCACCTTGCCGACATCGCCAACACGTACCCATAAATACATGTCCCAAGTACTAGTGCGAGCACGTTTATGAGACACCGAGTTTTACTTAGTCACGGGCTCTCCACCCTATGTATCATCAACAATCAAACCTGGTGATTCTGCATGTTACTGATACGTGCCGTCTTGGTAATGCGCCTACTTATTTGAGACTGGGTGGTTGATTAGTATGGATACTATCATTTTCAACAATCTATAGCTATGGGCAGGTCACTAGTTTGTGTGTTCGTACCTGAATATTTATCTTGATTTAATCCTGTTGTGTTATGCCACATTGTTTTAATGGAAGCATCAGGAATAGCCATACAATTGAACTTTCTTTTACTCAAGAACAAGAACTTTTCTTTACCTGACCAGTTAGTTCAGTGCTCAGCCGACTGAATTTTGCCATGACATCTACCACGGCATTAGCTCTGAATTTTAAATCTTATTGCCAAATGCATTATTTCCTGTATATGTATTTTTTAGATTAATCTGTACGAGGTGAAAGATCTGCATCTTCGTCTTCAAGTTCCGCACCCACTTGAGAGGCGGCAAGTGCACGACTTCAGTGTCAGGAATAGGTGCCAGTGCTTCAATGGTGTTGTGTAGTTCGATTTTGACATTCAGCTTCCAAAAGTTCGAGCACAAGTAGTACCTCGTCAAGGTGTGTTGGATCTCATACTCTCTTTCTGTCCGTTTTAGTGCGTTTATTTTGTTGGGATTGTTAGTATCACACGAGTTTCAGAACATGAGAGAGAAAGTATTTTGGTGCTGCCAGGAAACAGCTAGCAAAACTGAAATTCTATCTAGAAGGAACTGCTATCGTTGCCGTATCTAACTGAAACTTAACTGAAGAGTGAAGATACATAAGCGCTAGGAGTAGTTATCATATTTGGCTGAGTGCTAGATTATTATGGGTACTGTCATTTTCAAAACTAACCTGTAGCTAAGGGCATGTTACTAGTGTGTGTTCGAACCTGAATATTTATCTTGAGTAAATCCTGCTGTGTTCGTACCTAAATTGATGCATAAACCAACCAGCTATTCTGCATATGCTAACACAATAAACATAGTAGAGTCAGCAGTCTTGAGAAGCAAATGTAGTAAAGTGTTTGCCTGGTTAGCTTCACTGGACAGGATCAAAACTAGAGAACTGTTGGCTAGGCGAGGGATCACAGACAGTGCATACTGTCACACATGAATGTGCCTCTGCGCAAACAATTCGACACTTGATTTTTTGAATGTTCCTTTGCCGCCAATATCTGGACAAATTTAGGACTCACGCTGATTGTGGAACTTTACTGAGATGAGTCATAACTCTTGCTCATTTTATGTGAACCATAATATGTAGTATGCTTGTTGACAATTTCAGATTTTAGTCTGAGCGGATCATTTGAATTTACTTATTAATAGACTCAATGAAATGTGATAACTACTGTTCTTTTAATTCAATATGCTGGGTTATCGTAGATTTCTGATGCATAATAATGAGCATATATATATATGTTACATCTTACTTTGTTTTTATAATCCCTGCTATGAATATCAACTTTCATAACCAGAAACATATAGTTGGCATGCCATCTTCCTCGTCTGCGTGAGGTTGGACTTATAGCTTTGATGAACACAGAACATTTTTTAATTACGTGGCAACCATTTTGATCTCACAAACCATTTTGTTTTATCAGGCTTGCAGATATTTGAGAGATGGGAAACTTACACGTACATCATTGTTGGAGGAACAGAGAGACAAGTCTTGTTTGTGCCAGCAACATGTGCTTTGGATTGTTCATTGAGCAATCTCTTATAACTTAAGAACTAGTTGTTCAGAGTAGTTATGTGATGCGCTGTAAACTTGTGATTGTGCTGTCAGTTACCTTGTATGCATATGTGGGTTTTGGATAGCTAGTTTATTTTGCTTGTGAAAAAGATGCGTGTACTGGTGGATTGTTTATTTTCTTGTCAAAATGAGGCACGTAATAGTTGAATTAGAATATTTTCTTGCCACAATTATGCATGTATTGGTGCCAACATTTTTTTTCTAATTTTAATGGATTTCTCAAGCATTTTATGGTTTTTTCCCTTAATTTTCAAAGCAGTTTTTCTTTTTTTTATTTTTTTAATATTTTCTCGAATTTCCTGATTTTTTCCCTGGGTAAGCTATTCCCTGTGCACCCAAATTCAGTCGGGGGTCAGCGACCCGCAGGGGAACGCACGCCCAGGGGTGGAAGTGCGCAGGGATTTCCCCTTGGAGATGTGCATGCCCGGGCTGCCCTCCCCTGTTCTCCCAAACTAGGCCTAAGGCATAGTAGTCTGACTGTCTAGCAATGAGCCTGTGAAACGGAGACTGTTCATTCAGCAGCGGTGAAAAATCCCAAATGTTGGAAATACCTGTAGCCCCATCCAATTCAGCACCGAGCTAGTATATTAGTCCTACTGAAGGACATGCATGATCACTTCCCCAATCATTTTTTTTAAAAAAAAATTACTAACAGAGCATCAATCAGCCAGCAGACTGCTGATTGTGTATTTGTGCCGGAAGCATGAGACGACGGACGGGAGTAACCAACAAGGAAAAGAGCAGAAAGGGAAGGAAGCACCAACATGGATTCGTTTGGGGGCGCGTCGACGAGGTTGAACTTGTTGACGAGGGGCACGCGGATCATATTCTCCATTGATCCAACGCACCAACCTCATCTTATGTCCCAGCACACTGGCAGAGTTCAGACCTAACGAACCTGTAATAATAAATTGAAGCACGGGGATCACATTTTCCATCGATCCAACGCACCAACCTCCTCTTGTTGTCCCAGCACACTGGCAGAGTTCGCACCAAACGAACCTGTTCCCTCCCAATCCTTGAAGAAGAGCATTTAAAACCTCCTTGCCAGCTCCAGGTTTTCAGCAATGGCCATGGAACACTCCAGTTCGATGAAGAGCCCAGCGCCGCGGCTGCTGGTCATGCTCTTCTTGCTCGCCGGCTCCTCCGCGGCCCTGCCGGCCATGGACCGCGTGCGCTGGCAGGTCGACAAAGTCAACCGGCGAGGCCCCTCCCTCGGCCTCGTCATGTCCTACGTCGACGAGGCCACGGCACTGCAGTCCTCCGGCTACTTCAGTCCTTGGCCTGTCCTCCCCTTCATTGACCTCTACGGTAAATCTGGGCCGTCCATTTCCAATCCGTACGCTTATCTGTCCGAAAGATCTGTTGACCCTGCGTACACAGCTTGCATCTGGCTGCCTCTTCCCAGTTGACTTTCCTTTTTCCTTCTACCATTTCACCGGCTTCTTGGTAGCAACAAGAGGTAAACTGCAAATCAAACCCAGATAAGATAAGACGACAAGGCAGCTAACAAAATTGCACAAATCTCTTATCTCTTTCTTATACCAGTAATAAAGGATAACGTTGGTTTCCCAACATTCGGAATAACAAAGTTATAACCTGAAAGCTGAAGCTGCATATTACAAGTAATGATCTTATTCATAGTGCAAAACTAACTTCTTTTTGAGCCGAAATGCGAATGAACTGCACTTGACCAAGGATGAGTTGCTGTCAGATACAAACCCACAATTAAACACGTGCACAACTTCCCTGTTCTTGGGTGTACTGTGTCCACATTCAAATTCGTGAGAGAATGTTCGACATAGTCCTTGAGTGTGTTTTTAACTCCTATTCCAAGAATGCAATATAACTTCATATTATTTCAGGGCGACGGTTTCACGTCGGCAGCATTCGAGGCGTGAATGTTATATATGCATTGACAGGGCAACGCAGGGTACTCAAACTGAAACACATCCATTTAACTTCTGTATACCATTACCTTCATGCTTACCAGTTACCACTACCTCTTTTCCTTTCCTCAGTTGAACGCAGCTGTCACTGTACAGACTCTCATCGATGTCTTCACCGTCTCTGGCATAGTTCACTATGGCACTGCAGGGAGTTCTAATGACTCCATGTCATTCGGCGACGTCAGTGTCCCCAAGCTTGTTGCTTACACAGGCGCCTAGACATGGAAGGTACCCCTTCAACTGGAATAAGCAATTTTCCACACATCATGATGTACTAACGCTGCAAGTGCATATAAAGATGCAAATTGACTGGAATCGGTTATATGTCAGTCTAGAAATTGTTGTGACAATAAAAGGTAACTTTGCATTGCTGACCCAAAATGCCTTTGAGTAAAGTTAGATCTATGTGCTTTAAGAAATATGTGAGGATTATTCGTGTTATAGCTTACATTTTAAAAATCAGATCCTAAAATCCTACCAGTTTCAGGCAAAGACATTTGATCCAAGCATCGCACATAATTCAGCATGTACCATATAACACTTCAAACTCACCCCTAACCATGATGTCTGGTATTTCTGACTATTTCAGAAGTTCAAATCATCAAAAGAATCACCTGCAGAACTAAGCTTTGGAGAATATAACATCCCAAATGGAGGAGCGAACCTGCTTGGATCCCTGAAGTACAGAAATGAGGAGCTATACTCTGTGGGTAAGCCTATGAAAGAAATTTTCTGGCTACCTGTAGATTCAGAATGGTTCAAAATTGCAGAACAACTTAAGGTGAATGCCTTTATGTATGTCAGAAGCATTAAGAAAAATAGAGGTTAACGCGCCACTAATCACAGCTTAATTTTTTTGAAATTTCTACAGGTCAAACTTGAAAGATGCAATGACACTTTCCGCTTACCGGCAACTCCACAAATTGTCTATGGGCTTAAAGCATCATCAGCCGACATGTTTCTCGACAATGCAGAATACAGGAATTTCCTTTTCAGAGAATTCGGAGTATCAACAGTTGATGAGGAGAGCGCAGCAGTAGTGATGGTTAGTGTTAAATTCTAAACTATCATGTCCCCTAGTTTTCATTTATACAACAGCCATAATTTTAAGATAATCATGAATTTAAGACAGCAATGAAAACAACTCACCCACTATTTCCACAGACAACAACATCTCCTGGCATACCTGTTATTGTATTCCGGGGAGTATCTGATTTGGCTGGAGGGGAACCATCATGGTCTTCAACAAGCCTGATGAACCTGGCATCTATTAATGCATTAAAAGTGGCAGTGGAGTTTATTGCTACAGTTGGCAATCAGAAGTCAATAGCGTCAGCAGAAAGGAGAAAGAACTGGAAGAAAAGATGACTGCAAGCTCATCCATTATCACTCCAATATAGAACAATAGTTGAAAATCAGGTTCAGAATGATACGCAATCCTGCGGTTCCAAGTAGCAAGTATTCACCAATAAATGGATATACATGTTCCAGATGTACAATCAAAATTTAAGCACACCTTTGGCAAATATTTGTATTATTTAATGTAATGTTGGGAAATGTGGGAATAAAATGGTGAGCCAAAGCTCTCCATTTTGTTACAAGAATACCACTCTGATGTTTATTATTTATTTTCACAGAGAACTGATTAATATGGTCATTACAAGGCCAATCCAAAATCCTCAAGTACATTAATAATAAGAAACATTTATTTTTCTCAGTTACCAACACTTATCATGTACGTTTAGTCTCAGACAAGAAAATCAGTGTTCGAAAAAGACAATGGAGATCAATGATACAAATGAAAATCGAAACACTATATCTTTAGAATGTATTAAGGACTGATCCATATGAACTGAAATCTGTAGTATGTTTGCTGAAATAGTGCAGTGATCATAAGTTCTGCCTATACACATCTCTATTTTCACCCAAATAGAACCACAAGCTTAGCCATGTGGCATCAACGCAAAATGCAGCTGCACGAGCTGTAATAAAACATGATATAGTCATCAGGATTTCATAGGCCATCTTAAATGTCTAATAATCACAAATAGAAAATCAAATATAGATATCTATGCTCAAATGATATATGCTACAGAAGAATAGATTGTTTCATCGTTAGTCTAATCTTACATTCTTATTTCCATACAACCGTGTGCTGTCCCCTAACCTATAATTGCATACTCAGAATTACCTCAAAACTTCACTACCAATAGTCTCCACATGAACATTTACCATCCTTGAAATGGTGAAATCGTTGAATATCGCGCATGATTATTTCCCGTCCTGTCACTAGAGATATTAGCTTGGTCGCATTATGACAGTCGTTACAAACTCGGAGGTTCTTCTTTATCTGAATTGTGGTGCCAGGGGCTGTGCGAATGAGCCCATAAGAAATTGCAAGCCTCTCACTGTGAGTGTTGAGCAGCTGGGACTTAACATCATCTTCCACATCATGTATCGAATCTGTGTCCGGCACATAGCCCACAGCTTTGATCTCTTCTATGAGCTTAGCTAGCCTTGCATATATTTCTTTTGCTTGCCGGTGACTTGTGCTTCCTGAATAGAAGGTATGAACCTCATTCTTGAGCTGAATAATACTCCATCCAGGAGTCTTCTGGAGACCTTTCTTCTCCATAGCAGCCCTCACCCGTACAACGTCCTTCCACATGGAAGCATTTGCATAAATGTTTGCCAAAAGGACATGATACACCCCCTCCTCTGGCCCCAGCTCAAAGATCTTTTGTGCTGATGCTTCAGCCAATTCCACGTTCTTGTGCAATTTGCAAGCGCCTAACATGGCACCATACACACTAATCCCAGGCTCTATAGGCATACTTTGTATGAAGGACCATGCTTCATCTAATTTCCCAGCTCTTCCAAGAAGATCCACCATGGTACCGTAGTGCTCCATCCCAGGTTGAAGCCCGTAGTCCTCCTTCATGCTGGTAAAGTAGTTCCGTCCTTCATCAACCAAACCGGCATGACTGCATGCCGAAAGGACCGATAGAAATGTTGTCTCATTGGGCAATCCACCAGCAGTCTTCATCTCTTCGAACAGCTCAACTGCGACCTTGCCAAAACCATGTGAGCCATACCCATGGATCATGGCGTTCCAAGTGATAACATGCCTCTCCCTTGCAGAATCGAAGAGGCTTCGAGCTATACTGACACGACCGCATTTGGCGTACATGTCAATAAGGGCGGTCACCACATAGATGTCATGGTCAAGGTGCTGTCTGATAGAATGTCCATGGATCCATCTCGCCTGCAGCGGATCTGAAATGTCAGCCACGGCAGGAATCACACTGACGAGAGTGAAGGAATCAGGTTTGACATTTTCCAACTGCATCCTGGAGAAGAGCCTGACTGCATCCTCGGAGCATCCATTCTGTGCGAAGCCGTGGATCATGGCGTTCCACGAGATCCGTGTCTTGTTGCCCAGCTCAGTGAACACTTGGGCAGCAAGGTCAGTCCTCTTGCACTTGGAGTAGGTGGTGATCAGTGCATTCTGCACCGAGACATTGGAGTTGAGGCCAACCCCCACAAGTAGCTCATGGACACGCCTCGCCTCATCAAGGTACCCAAGCTCCCCGCACGCCTGCAACGCTGCCAACACAGACACATCAGTGGCATCCACACCTTCCTTGATCATGGTATTGAACAGAGCCAGCGCTTCCGTAGCGTTCCCGTTCTGGGCGTACCCATCGATCATGGCGTTCCAAGACACAGAGTTCCTGACCGGCATCAAGTCGAAGACAGCCCTTGCGGCCTCGATCGCCCCGCACTTGCAGTACGCGTCCAGGATAGCCGTGGAGACGTTGACGAGGTCGTCAAAACCCGCACGGACCGCGAACGCGTGGACCTCCCGGCACGCGT
Organism: Eragrostis nindensis; assembly: GCA_012490785.1. Taxonomy (NCBI): domain Eukaryota; kingdom Viridiplantae; phylum Streptophyta; class Magnoliopsida; order Poales; family Poaceae; genus Eragrostis; species Eragrostis nindensis. The sequence continues at coordinate 288,227 of JAAXCT010000872.1, forward strand.
GGAGCGCGCGGACAGCCCCGCACGCCGGCAGCACGGAGACGAGCGTGACGGAGTCCGGCCGCTCCCCGTCCTCCTCCTGCATCCGGACGACCATCTCGATGGCGGCCTGGGCGAGGCCGTTGCGCGCGTACCCGGCGAGGAGCGCGTTCCAGGCGACGCGGTCCCTGGCTGGCATGCGGTCGAACACCCCGCGCGCGTCGTCGGGGCGGCGGCACTTGGCGTACATGTTGGCGAGGGCCGTGGCGGCGAGGGGCTCGGAGGCGAGCCCCCGCGCGGCGAGCTGGGCGTGGACGGCGCGGCCGGTGGCGAGGTCGCCGCGCACGGCGCAGAGCTTGAGGAGGGCGGTGAAGGTGCGTAGGACGGGGCGCGCAGCAGTGGAAGGGGAGGAGGACATGGCAGCGAATGCGGCGAGCGCGCCGGGCAGGTCGGAGCGTGCCGCCGACGCCTTAAGGCGCGCGTGGTGGTCGGCGGCGGCGGCATGCGTGGCGGGAGGGGACGGGAGGGAGGCGGTGGCTACAGCGCAGAGCATCGCCGGATACGGTGGATTACTCGCGCTCTCTTGCGCCACGACACGAATCAATTGGGAAAATTGCATATACCCCCCCAAAAGTCACTCCAGTTTTGATATAGATCCCCTACAATTTGTTTTGTTAGCCCAATCTGGACGCACGTGCTGTGTTATGCTGGCCTATTTTTGCCGACGTGGGCTCTTCGCTCGCCAACTCAAAGACTCGTTATTCTGCATGCATTCTGCAATTGCTTCTTCACCATCGTCAACTCATTCAGCTCAAGCTTATGGAAAGGGAATGGCTTTCTCCCAAGCTTCCTCCCTCTTCTGGTTCTAGGCATCTTGTACGCATGACATTCCATGACATAACCAACCAACCACTACGGCCTGCAACTGCAAACAAATGAGTTCAGACGTGGCTTAGGTGCTGAAGAACCAACAATTTTTCTTTTTCTTTTTTGTTTTTGAGCGAAGTACTAAAGTTCAGACATTGTACCTCCAGATGAGAATCGCTAAACATTGAAATCACACACGGGGAATCAAGTTAATGATTTCTGTTCGGGATCAATACTCTATCGCTGAATCCCTAATCAACAACTAATTCGCCTCCTTGAGTAAACCTGATCCCTAATTAGTGAATCCAACCCAACCAATGGATTGAGAAAAAAGAAAAAGCAAGACGAGATGGCACCTGCTCAAAGCACTCGTTCCTCTACTACGCGCCCGCCATGGAAGTTATTGCTTGGAGATTTCCAGCTTAGGCCTCTCGGTTCTACCCTATCCGTGCTTCATCATCTCTCGCCGACCGCTGTAACGGCGAACGACGAAGCCGCTGACTCCTCGTGATGCTGATGCCAAGGCTGGCCACGCTGGACCAGCAAAGCAAAGCACGTGCACACATATGGGTGGGCTTTTGCACCAAATTAAGTTTTGGGGAAATGTCAAAACCAGATTGAGTTTTACGGGAAATTAGCAATTTTCTCCGAAACAATTTTGGACCGACAAATCAATCCAGGTGCGCCCAACATTCGACCGGGGAAAGCCAATCTGAGATCCATTACAAATTCGTGCCTCCTTATCTAGTGTGCACTTGTCAACTTTTTCATTAATTTGATGTCTTTTTTTTCCTGGACTCATTATGCACTTCAAGACGAGGATCTTTAAGTGGCTACAGCTCCAAAAAAAAAAGTCTAAATATACTGCAAATAAATTTTGAAAAGAGGCATATGCCCCACTCACTTCCGGTTCATTCCCAAGCACGGATACAAACAGACGGCGTCAGTGCCATCCACACAACACAAGAAGCAGATCACCTCGGCCCCATGATGTGCCACCCGCCCAAGTTGCCCAAGCTTATAAGCTCCCGGCGAAGCTTCACATGGGGCTTAGAGGTAGTAGCCGTCCTCGTCGTGGCCATCTGGTAGGGTTGCCAGCAGCGCAGGAGCGGCGCACGGCTATGGATGCAGGCATCCCTGATCTTCACCTATGGATGACACATACGACGCATGATGTGGAGAGGGGCATGTGCCCTTATGTTATAACTTTATCATGACAATAATTTTGTTTTATATTGTGAAGTAAATTTCAATCGAACCATTTTGTGGATCCATGCACAGAACCTTATAATCCCATGTCTGTGTCGCATGCATGTGTTCCCTGAGTACGTAGATCCATGCACGGGACCTTATAATCATGCATATATGTGAAAAATCGTCCGTCACTTGTATGCGTATATATCCAGCAGTTTTGGGACCTTACATTATATTAATTATAATGTGTGTAGCAGCTTATTGCAATATATATCTAGCTAGCTAGCAATTCAGATGCATGACTCCTCTGTGCATGTGTAGCAGCTTGATCTATCACCTCGGCCCCATGATGTGCCACACGCACAAGTTGCCGGAGCTTATCAGCTCGTGGCAGAGCTTTGGATGGGGCTTAGCGGCGGTAGCCACCCTCGTCATGGCCATCTAGTGAGGCTGCTAGCAACGTGACGCGGCGCACAGCTATGGATGAAGGCAGCCCTGATCCTCACCTGTGGATGGCACATACGGCGCATGATGAGGAAAGGGGCATGTGCCCTTATGTCACAACTTTATTATGACAATGGTTTTGTTTTATATGTCCGTCGATCCTATGCACAACACATTAGATGTCCTTGTGGTATAAAAAAATACATTTTGCGATATAAAAAATAATTATTTGCAATGTGCAGCATTGTCTTACGAGACATTGAAAAATATCATTTACTTTTTTACAAGACATTAAAATTATTTCGCGGGTAGAACTAACGTTGCAATATATAGGAGCATTTGTGCGGATGAGTTATCTATTCGTGGTGCCTACGTACACTGTGGTAGTATTCATGTTGATGTTGAAGGCCACAAATAAACTTTTTTTTTTTTTGCGGTGGATTAGAGTTATCCATATTGGGTAGGATTTTTTTTTTGTTTGCTGTTGTTGATTTGTTGCAACACATGTGCAATGCAAATTTCTATGTTGCGGTAGGAATATTTGAGGCACGGACCGGGTGTGGAGCGTCCGATATTGTTCTTGGCCGTCGCCCGTCGAACGTCGACCTGCATCAAGCTGATTCCTTCAAGCATCCTCCGAACAAATAAGAGCGCTAGGCGGTGGCGGCGGTGCGGGTTTCGCGCCAACGCATGTTTCTGGTCGATCACCCGCGCAGGCTGGGTTCACCGGCTGCGGTCGATGCGCGTTGGACCCACACGTCCTCCAGTCTTCCTCCTAGTCAAGTCAAGATCGTGATGCATCGCGTCGCGCGCCAAGAGTTCTCATCCACCTTGCGAGCATTGATAGTTTTGTGGTTAACACTAACATGTTCTTTTGAGACATGACGCTGTCGTCAACTAGTCACGGATGATGATGGTACTGAAAGGAGGATCGAGCTACGTATCCACTGTCCTCACCAAAGCAATAATTAGGAACAACAACCCTACATTGAACAACAAAAGCAAACTAAAGCTCACATTGTGTGCCAGGCTTCAATGTAAAGCTCACCCATCAACGGATTGTTGGTGCTGCATGAATCTAAAGCCGGAAGCATTGTGCTACAACACAATAAAGGAGTGCACAGATGTGTGCGCTGTCTTTCTACCAACCCCATTGCCCGCCGTCGTAACTCAACTCCAGTGGACGATCATTCCTAAGCACGTACTACTGGTGAGAGGACGTATTAATAAGTAAGTGTTTCATCATTATGTATCTGATCAGTTTTGCAGGTGTTCTATCTATGAGTTCGATATATTAATTGTAACAAGGTAGTTGACTCATGTGGAGCATCTTATATCGTCTTTATTTTGATCAACGCGTGAGACAGGCGGACGGGAACAACATGAACTAGAATGTGTCACGTGCTGTCTTTCTATTGGGGCGGATGGGAGGGGAGAAAAAGAATCATTTCCAAATTTTAAACGCATTTTCTACCCCATCATAAGTCCATTTCCGAATCCCATGTTAACAATTATTGCTACAAAATGAGATCTAATAGATATTTTATCGAGTTTTTGAAAATTTAAATTTTTTGACAACATTTTAAATATACAGTGTCAATTGTTTGTACCGTGTCAACATTTCAGTTTTGTTATGTCAAATTTTTTTTGAATTTGTTAAAATATTAACATAGGTTTACAATGCTGTCACGATTACTTTAAAATGTTGATAGTAGACTAAGCTGGGTTAAGTGTACCGAATTGATGGGCTAGTGGACTGACCTACAAGTTGATTACTATAGGTCGCTCAATGCATAAGGGCTTCGGGATATACTTGGGGTTGGGCTTGGCGGGATGAGACGCAACACCATTCGTCGCATACAATGGTGGCTATATGTCCCTTGTTTGAGAAATTCCGTCATCATTTTTCTTCCTTTCAATTCTCCGCTGATACCCCTTTTCAATTCTCTCTTTCTTTCTATATTTTTCTTTTTGTTTCCACAATCAATTACCCCGACAACAAATGAATAGGGAAACCCTCAAACCAAATTTAGTATTATTTTATTTTTATCAATATAAAATGCAAATTTAGCATCATTTATTTCTCTCCAAAGTTAGTATCATTTATTGCTATCCATGTAAAGCGCAAATTTAGTATCATTTATTTGTATCCAAATTTAGTATCATTTATTTCTATACAACAGATGTATATAAGCCCACGCAGTACTAGTACACGGCTAAACAGCCTCGAGATCGCCTTGTCGAAACAACTCCATCTTCTTCATCACCAGGATCCAACATGAGGGGATCAGCTATATTCTTGGTGTTTTTGTTCCTCTTTGCATCACGCGCGCAGTGTAATATCATCGACCGTGCACTGTCTCTTTGTCGTTGTTCAATATATTATTGGATTTTGTGATTAACACTAGCATGGTTTTTTGAAGCAGGCCGTTCTCATCAACTACTACTCACGATTGGTACTGAAAGGAGGAGCTACCCATATGTCCTAACCGAAGAAATGATTAGGAACAACAACGCTACACTGGATGAAAGCAAGCTGAAAGTGGTATATTGTGCCAGTACTTTTTGCCACAGAAGCAAGGCTTGTTGGTGCTGCTTGAATCTCAAGCCGGCAGCAAAGTGTTACGACACTTTAAAGGAGTGTAGGGATGTGTGCGTTGCCTGCAATCCCTATTGCCCGCCCTCGTAACTCAACTCCTGTAGGGGATGGATATCCTAGCTAGCACTACCGGTGAGAGGACGTAGTAAGAGTTTGATTAATTAGTACCTAGCTTCTTCGTAACTCAACTCATATCTCTGTTCTACGGTGTTCTATCTCGTTGGTTCGTGCTGGATATCCGATTGCAATAAGATAGTACCTAGCTTCTAGCGATTTAGCTGAAGCTAGGATTTAACACATCGTGTTTTAGTGGAGTTGAAGCTTCTAGAAAAATTAAATATATAACATGCTTTGCTTTCATCTAGAAAATCAATTACGGAGAGGGAAACGAAGTAAGACCTGAACAAAAATCCCCCAAAACCTCACGATGGTCCACATGTTTTTGTTCCCCAATTCTTTTTAATAAAGCTCCCCAAACCAGATTTTTTTGATAACCACCCTTGGGGATGCTCTTAGTTTGATTAGTGTTACTGTGATGCCCCGATCGAGTAGATGCTACTCCCGCAGAGATTATAAGGAGTAGACAGATAAGAATCTGTACCAATCAACACGGGGAAAATTCCAGTGGCAAATATGATTTGGGTGAAATGGGTCAAACTAGCGCTCTCTTCCAACTGCCTAGAATCTGTTTTGGTTGAGAGACACAAAGAGGCGGCACATATATATGGTTTCTCCTTGCCTATGGGCCCATCCTTTGCATTTTCTCCTTAGTCAGCCTCGCCATTGGAATCACCTCATCCTTGAGTGCTGCCACTTTGATTTGACCATTAGAGCAAGATAAATTAACTTGAGATACCAAGCCATCGAGCGAGGTGTCCATGTGCATGATTCAAGTGAAAATAATTCACTTGCATGATATCAAGCCATTTTGATCTGGCGGCCGGGTTGAAGCAACTTAACTCAAAATAATTCCCCAATCAACACCGGCCGGCGCCTGATCAAAATGAGTTCGTCGCGCCTTCTTCACGAGGCGATTTGGGCGCGACAAGACCATATATACGCTAGCTTCCAGTCCGCTTGGAATTGACGCGCATGCCATCCCATACTGAACACCACAACTAGGCTCAGTCTTCGGTTCGATCGGTACGTGTGAGCCATTCCCCTATATATTTACTGATAGACCATCTGTCTGGCTTGCGCGCGTGTGTGTTGTTGGAGCATGGATGGACTTCATTTTATTCTCAAAAAAAAAAACGGCCTTCATTTTATTTACTCGCTCGACGCATTCCAGTCACAAACAGGGATGGTAAACCAGGCCAAAATAATGGCCGAACATGTACAGGCACTCGGTGTTTTTTTTATTACACAGTACAACTCAGACACTCATAACGCACGCACACTCACCTTATAAACACACATACGCAAACCCTACCCTTACGGACATCTTCGAAGACTGAGCCGACAAATTCTCGAGATTGACGAAGTCACCACTGGCGTCTCGCTGTCGACAGCCATGTCAGCTGTTAATCCTAGAAAATTCGCTCCCACGGGGAGTCAAACCCATGACCTCTCAGGTGCTACTAAGTCTTTTGTAACCACTAGGCTACAAAATTTATGTGGGAGCGAATATGAATGGTCATGACTACTTCCCTGATCGACTATGCCTGCCTCCTCCCTCCATTCCTGCCGCTTTGGCACCGACACCGCTCCTCTGAGCTTGGTTCCACCCACGTCGTCCATGCTCCCCTCTTTTCCTCCCTCGGCGCCGCACCTGCCCCTACACTTACACCACCGTCCTCCTCTCTCTCCCCGCTGCAACTCCTCCACTGCCATGGTCGCCGCCTCTCCTCTTCCACTGCAACAATTATTCCCAATTACTGGACACAATCATTTCAATAATCGGAACAATCCTTCTCAAGTACTGGAACTATCGTTCCCATGTACTAGAACAATTGTTCTTTGAGCTCCAGACACGGCGCCGTGCATGCAGGCTGCGGCAGCGCGATGACGCGCATGGGCGCGAGGAGCATGGCATCTCCGCGGCAGCGCGAGGCGGCGTGGAGACGAGGGGGCGGGGCGCATGCTGGTGGTCGACGAAATGATGGATGATTGGCTGGGCCACCACCTTGTTGGGGCCGGGTGCTCCCGCTGCTTGCTGGCACCGGGGAGCCATATAGGTGGACGCAGGCACACAGCGGAGGCACAAAATACACGCATCGGACAAGGATACTGACACGAAGTGCAAAATTCTGAGGAGCGCTCTTCTCCCACACCGTTAAAGACTAGCTCATATAATAAAAAAATATGTTCAAGTAAACGTTTCAAAAAAAAAAAACTCTAGCTAGAAAATTTGAACAAAAAAATTGAAAATAAAAGATTCCACCCTGGTGTTCCCTCGATTCCTAGGAGTGCCTTTTCTCTACTTCTATTCTAAAATTTCTTAAATTTCAAAAAGGTATTTATGTGATATGAAGATTTTTGAACACAGCTTTACAAAATGAGCAGAATGAATCTTTGCTAATGGATCTCAAAAATCAAGGGGGTGTTCGTTCCAGGTCTTTGTGCTCCTCTCATGGGCATTTGGTGTGACCATTCTTTTGGACAGAGACGTGCACTTCTGCTGCTAGGGACGGCATCGGCCCTTAGACTGACTCCAATGCTAGAAACCCAAATTGGAGATCAAAAGACTAAATAGGTGTTCATGAAGGTGAAAATAGGATACCTACAAACTTGCATCTCCAACAGCGCCGACCCAAATCCCATCGCCACCGGCCGCCCGCCCCTCGCCGCTACGCGCAGGCCAGCTCGCCCCTCGCCCGTCGCGGCTGGATCTGTGCCGAGCTCGCCTCCGCGTTCGACGCCGGGAGAGGGAGGAGGGGGCGGCGCCGCCGCGCGCGGGGGAGGCGGCCGTGGCGCGCCTCCGGACAAGCGCTGGGAGAGGGAAGAAGGGGGGGGGGGGGGGGGATCCGTCCGGGCGTGGGGAAGAAAACGGAGGAGGAGCGGGAGTGGGGGTGCGGTGGCCGGCCGGCGAGTCGGGCAGTGGGGTGGGGGCGGCGGTGGCCAGGCGGCGCGCGAGGGAGGGGAAAGGTTCGAGGGGTCGACGCGGCGGCGTAAGAGATGGGGCGCGACCCGAGTTGCCCCACTTGTGCGTCGCCGGGCGCGGTTGCATAAATGGGTAAGATCTTTGGGTGTTTCATTAGAGACAGTTTTTCCATGTTTTAAGACCCATTTTGAGTATAGGTGCCCCTTTAGGTCATGCATTGGAGTCAGTCTTAGAGCTCGGCTGCCCGCGCCCCTTGTTGCTCCTCGCGCCATGCATAAACCAAAGGCATCACGAAGCTAAAGCGGAGCACCAGGAACCACCGGTGGCTGCAACACTCCGTGTCTTCCTCATCTAGATAGTTTGGAGCTCATGCTGCTGGTGTTTCTGGGAGCAGAGCAGCTCGAAAATCATGACGGAGAACGCGCTCAACAAGCAGAACTGGATTCAACTTCTTGTCACCACATCGGACATCCAAATCAAACAAGCAAGAAATTGAACTAAACAACTACTCGAGCGTTGTCCTTCATCTATCCCCACTGGCCCATCCTGCTGCATGCTCCTGCCTCCGTCGGTCTAGTCGCCGGTCGCCAGCCACTGCTGCTCGAATTTGCATTGTCTCGGCTTTTTTTTTTTTTGAGAACATTGACTCGCCTGCCCGCCCCTCGCTGCTTGTCGCGTCGTGCATCAACCTGGTGGCCGCGGCCGACAAATTCACAAAGGGACCAGTGGAGGCTTCGACGTAGCTGAATGTTTGTCTCAAAAAAAAAAAAAAGCTGAAAGGTGTATTCTGGTCCTAGTTTAAGGCCTAAACACCTAATTAGAGACCGGACGGGGATGTTTGTAGGATGGTATGCGAAGGCTGGGGCCTTCATCGTAGTAGCGCCGTCTGTGTCGATTGAGGACCATTCGTTGTTAGCCTTGTTGAGCAAGTTTGAACGTACCGATTCACATGCTGGTGTTTATGGGCCCAGTAAACTGACGTAGCCTATGTCTCCCTAGATGTCTGGTGAACACCTACTCCTTCTATCAGAGCATCTCCAACAATTGTGTAAATGCATCTCCCAATCCTTAATTTAGAGAGTATCACAAAAAACATTCTCCAACAGTTCTTTAAGTGCCCCCTATATTTAACTTTCTTCGATTTTCCCCTATACCATCCCCACATTTGACAACAGCTTCGGGGCTCCCGACCCGCCCACTCCCGTGATTCCCGCGGAAAAAACTTCGTGAACAGCGTTCCTTCCCCGTCTTCTACCTGACGTCCCCCTCCGCCCTCCCGACGACGCTTGAAGGGGCTCGAGGCCATGGCCACCTCGCACGAGATCAAGGATGCGCCAGCAGCCGCCACCGAGGCCGACGCGTTGGTGCCCGACCCCGCGGCTGGCGCGTGGTTGCTCTACGACGACCAGCTCATCGAAGCCGCAGGTCCAAGCTGATGCGGGCCCGGACCCCGCCGCCACGATAGTCCGAGAGGACGAAGCGGCGACGACGGCGGCGGCGTGCGCCGCGGCGTACCCCATGGGCGTGCCCCTGGCATCCAAGACGTGGACGTTGAGCCGCAAGGGGGAACAAGCTTCTAACTAGCCGGTTCCGCGACGACCAGCTCTAACTTTGCGATTGGCTGGGGCGCAAGACGGTGGTGGGACAAGCAGGCGGAAGCGCCGCGCTCGCGGCTGCCGGGCACACGGCGCAGGATCTTGAAGAGGCACTCGTCGGGAGCTGCTCGTGCTCTTCCTGCTCGAGTGGCGCATGGGCGACGTCGCCCCATTTGATTATCTGAAATCTGAAATTGTAAAGTCAATGATCCCATTTGATTGTTTGAAATCTGAAATTGCGAAGTCAATCGATCCATGCTCTGTCGCGAGCGTGCTCGACTGACGAAAAAAGTTTTGGAGCCAAGATGATCAACTTCTCTCCATGTTTTCTCCTCGAGAAGACGGCTAATACACTCATGGTGTTGCGACTCTATCCGCACCGGCGGCACCGGTACATTCGCATGCAGCTGCCGAACAACAGCCCGACGAATTCCGACGGTGCCGAGACGAGGCCCCCACCATATGATTAAAGAACAATCCAATTAATTATCACACACCTATGACGTGTCCACGTTTCAAATTATTTAGAGAACCAAAAATAGAGAACTGTTGGAGAATGTCAGTTTTTTTACTCTTAATGTACATTTAGATACACCCTAAATCAACCTTTTGGGGGTGTTTTTTACATAACTGTTGGAGATGCTCTCATGGTACGTAGGGGAGAGAACGGACAACCTTCCGCGCGGATCGTACGTCTGGGACAGAGATCGTGTCGGAAGGCCCTTTCTCAGGAGGGGTAGGGTTCGGTTTAGCTCTGGTGATGTACATAGGTTGCCACATGTGGTCTGTTTGCGGGCGCATATGTCGTGTGGTCAGGTTTCTCCTGCAGGATGTGCATCGATTCCGCCGCTCTCGGATATGAGCACCCATTCGTTCACTACGTCACATCGTAGTAATACACTATGGAATTTATGATGATAATCTGCTGCTTTACTTAATTATGGTACTATCTACTTGAGTGTTTTACTTGCTTGTTATAGTTGTTAGCTACAGAACATGATACTTGGTTAAATACTAATCCCGAGCTAAAATTTGAAAGCAAAGACTCAGTAATTAGCGTTGTTTTATGCAAGTGAAGTCAGCCTTACCCTTTGTGGCCTTTGTATACTAGGAGTTGGCCTTTTGATGGATAGTCTTGCTGAGTATTAGTTGCTCAGTTTGTGGTTCCATATTTTTGTGCAGGCAATGATTTCGCTTCCGCTGACGTGTTTGTTGAAGGTTACCAGTAGGAGGGACAGCCTAAAGGTGGACCGTTCACTAGGAGCCCGAGCTGTAAATTTCTTCAGGTCCACATCGGGTCCACATCGTAGGGCTTCGATGTGTGGCCCATGTATCGTCGAGCTAGTAGTTGTTGTTGTTATGTTTCAGACTTCCGTTGTGCTATTTGCGTGTTTTAAATCATTTGATAAGCTGTAATAACTTAAAGATAAAGTTTATGTTGTTTATGTGACGTACTACTGTGTCCGTTCATCGGCACTTCCGACTCAATCTCGTGAAAAACGGTAACGCTGTTCACTTCTCCAAAATGATGGTAAAATGGCAAAATCTCAAAATCAATGTTGAAAACGCAATTCGAGTTCAGAATCGTGGTTGAAACGCTATTGTCCCTTAGCAAATATGCCTTTGCCTCAGTCACTTAAGAACAGGTTGTACGCAGGCCCATGTGGAGTATAATACTAATTGATGACATAATACCACGTAGAAACCGTTGTGTATGTAACAAAAGAGATACCAGTTCAAACAATAAATAAAATACTTCAGCATTCGTCACAGCTCAGATATACAGCAATTTATCAAATAAAGACTACTTCAACACGACTACAGCTCCAGCCTCACATCGATATTGGGTGCCGCTAGCTGAGTAAACGTTCATATTCCTCCATAGGATTCTTCTCGTTCTCCAAATCCTCCAGTTCTCAGGATCACATCAATATGGCTCGGGCACTAGCCAACTGATATTCAGTAGTTTCACCATGGCAAAAGATGATTAGAAATTAATACTGAAGATGGTAATTTTTTGTAATGCATTAGCATACCTGTTTCTTCGACCAATGCCATCTCTAACAATGCATTCCCATGTACCATCTAGCTTTTCATACTTCTCACTGCAAAAAAAGAAGAAAAGATTAATAAAGTTATGCTTGAGTGATCTCCTTTCAGGTAGATTACATGATGTTCATACAAATCTTACATCCAAGAGAGAAAAAAAAACCCTGAATACTAGCACTAACAAGCACTTTACTACCAGAGAAGCATCTAAACATAACCTTTTTGTCTTAAAATATTGCAGTATTCCACAAAGGTCATCACAATTTAGGAAAGCAGTTCCTATTGCCGGATCATAGAAGTTCATGCCAATAAAATTCCCATCAATGTCGACAAGGGGCCCTCCAATCCCAGCCTGAAGGTCAAATGGAGACTTATCAGTTGTAATAACAAGTAGATAAGGCCGCGACTGATTTAGCCACTCTGATGCAAGTAAACTTCACATAAAAGCCCAAAAACAGATCAATGGTGCTACCTTAGTGATTTTACATGTGGAGTAATCAATAATTTGGCAATTAATGTTGCCTGTCCTGTCAGACAGAACTCCCCTTGTAGCCATCAATATGCCTGATTCATAGCAGCGCCCCACAGCAACTAGCATAGAAGATAGATTTATCGACTTGTTTTCGAGAATTGCAGGACGAACAGCACGAAAATTCTTGACACTGACAAGAGCAACGTTGTAATATAAACAATAAAGCTTCAATGTCCCTTCTCTGCGTTGTTTTTCGGGAGCAAGACCTCAATCTGCAAACAATACAATGTTGACTTAAGCAGCATCTTGGAAGAATAAGCATCACATTAAATTAAGAGCACCAACCTTCAAGCCCTCAATAATGTTGTTTCCACCATCAGGACATCTAACCAAGCTCGCAGAAGTCAGAACAGTCGAACATTTATCATCAAAGTCAATAAAAAATCCTGTGCATGCGAAAATCCTTGCCTCCTGGACACCGACCGTACTTCTGATCATTAACTTTGCATGACCAAATATGATATGAAATAGTAAACAGCACATAAACAGTAAATCACCATTGAACGACGCAAGTGCGACAACATTACGGAATATGTTAGAAGCAACCCTCTTCCTGAATTCAGCCCAGACACCTTTAGGATACGTGTCACCAAAAGGCTCTTCAAAGCTATTAACCAAAATCATGCCACCTGGACAAATACAGTACATCACTTGTTAGTGGTGTAGTACAAAGCACAATGCAGGATAACTGAGCAAAAGCACTGACTCACAAATTTTCATATACGATGATGGCTTGGGATATCCCAAGAGTACCCAAATTGTGACATCATTGGAGGACCTGATGAAAAATGTCAGGTGTGACATGTGGATAATTCCAAGCACAACAAGAAAACATAAAAAATCACAAAACTATCACGAGACTAGAATATCAAAGCAACTTATGCTAAAGTTAGAATTGATAATGCATTGAAGTTAACAATAAGATTGAAATTATTATGATCATTCCATACAACAATGAACATCTATATACTCCTTTGAGGAGTTGGGGATTGTCATGGTGTATGCACCTTCAATCACAGCATTTTTTTTTTTAGATATATGTAGACATGTGCATGTATTATTTTATTTTACCAAAGCATCACACTATTTGAATATAAAATTTTCCAGATTAGAGTAGAGTTATTTTACTAAATAAGAACCTGTGGTATATTTATTTGAGATTCATCTCAACACAGGCAAAATGCTGGTAGGGCAAATATAACAGATCAGCAACAATAATATAATTGTAAAAATGCTAAACTAGTGAATATTATGGACGCACATGTAAATAGCAATGAATTGCAGAAGAAAACCAACATTTAGTGATCATAGAACGGTTGTGAGATTCTTTAAGTTTCTTACCTGTGCTTCGTTCTTTACCCCTGCAGAATGAAAGCAAAAGATTCATGAGTACTAACCCCATGTACAAGGAATATGCATCTGAGTATAGATATGTAAAGATACAAGATGAGACCTGAGGTAGCACAGCTGCACAGGCATAAGCGTTTCAAGAAAACAAGAATAGCTGGGTGCATTCTACTCTGAACAAAGAAAAATTCAAATTTTGAATTGGACAGATATACTGCTTCAAAATTTTTAATGGCTACTCACACACACGGCAACTTTGACACATGCTGATAGAACAACTGGTGTGTTTGCAAATTATATTTGACATAGAGGTACCAAATAACCAAGTTGTCATCAAACTGCAACAACAACGCGAAAAAAGATCTAGAAATGGAATAAAAACTAACAACACAGCATATTGCCAAATCAACAAGCCTGATATACTATTTGACATATAAAACAGCTTACATCATAACCATGATAAAGGATGAGGAAAGTGGGAAAGAAAGAGTGTGTGCGAACCAAGGACAAATGTTAGATGTGGAAAATATGTTGGCATACCTGAACTCCTTAATGAGTTCACTAATTATTCTCCTCTTTCGAGATGCCTGTAAATGCTCCAACCGTTCAATCAGTATCATCCTCGGCAAGAAAACGGACCCATCCACGTATGAAAGAAGGTTCATGCCAACAAAGTTACCAGAAAGGTCAAAAAGTGGCCCCCCATGCAAATCCTAGAATAAAGTAAAATTAAAAGGAACAAGGATTTAGAAACAAATTAGACCGAGTATAAACAAAAAATACTCCCCATTTACTTCAATTTGTCATTTGATTGTCCATGCACATTTTAGCCACTTATTCTTTTTATCAGTAATTAACTTCTTTAAGTATTGTTCAATGCAAATCTAACAATATAAAATCAATTCAGATTGAGTACAATTTATAAAGTTCTATAGATTAACTGCTTTGCGGTGCAGTCAACAATGATAAACAAACAGATTGAGTACATAAACACTTCTTAATGAACCAGAAATATTGTTCACATCAAAAGCAAGTTTACCTCAGCAAGTTTACATGTAGAGAGTGTAACATATTCACCACCTTCAGCTGAAAAAGCAGTAAGTCTCCCACTTGTGCCAATAAGTTTGTCAGATACAAGGCGCCCAACAGATATTACCTCACTGTCGGGCAGAAGTTCCACGTCACTATGGAAACATACACCACAATCAAGGGCAAACGTGACGCTGACAACAGCAACTTCAAGATCCATATCACAGTTCTCCAGAGTTCCTAAGACAACATTTCCTTCATCGCATATTTCTATCTAAAACGATAAAGAAAACAGTATAGAATGATGATAAGTGAATTTAAGTTAAAGAAAAATTAGCAAAATGATGATTAGCAGCACCAACCGTCACATGATCCCGGCTTTTTTTTTGCATTATCAAAAGCAACAGACAAAGTTGCTTAGTCAGAATCGTGCTGCCGTCAACAGCTATGCCTGAGCATGCAAATAGCACCGTGCGACTTGCTCCTATACACAACACCACCATTTGAATCATTCACAACCACGTCAAATGACATATTTGAATACAAGTGTGTGTACAACAGCATAATAACTAACCTTTGCACAAAGCAACCGAGACAACAGCTTTGGACAAACGATATGCCACTTCGTCACTCAGCTTACTCAAGGCATCTTGATCAGCGTCTGTGTCACAACATGAGTCGCCTAAGTCAAGAAATACAAGAAATAGAGCTGCCAAAAAAAAATGCAGGAAGAATGAAGAAGCAGAAGACCTGAAATCAGTGGCTCAGTTGTCTCTCCACCATCCCAGCAAGTTTTTTTACACGCACTTGAGAATGTTGTTGTAGGTTCAACAGCACCCCTCTTCAATGGAAGCATCCTTTCCTAGACTGAAGCAGAATTAAGGTCGACGGTCATATAAATGTCATAACCAGTAAAACAACGTTGCAAATAACAAAAGGGTCACCAATCAAGTTTAACGTAAATGATGTTGGTTCTTGATTGTAAGCCTTCAAGTAGAACTAAGATTTCCGCCTTCAGCTTTTCAACAGATTTGGGACAGCTAGCAATCCGACGTACTGATTAGCATCTGAGAAAAAGTCCGAACCTAATGTCGGTTTCCGTCTCACCAAGAGATCAAGGGGAAGATGACCTAGATGTGGCGGCGGCGGCTGCGTTACCTGATAAACTTAGATCAACGACCAAACGCCCACAGGAAAAAAAAAAAGAGCCCTAGTTTGTTACGGAGTGACTTAAAGCCGCTAGAGGAGTCTGACGATTAGAAATCCAACCATATATACGATGCAGATCAACGATCAAAAGCCCACAGAAAAAAGAGAG